>OY744605.1:53381056-53506777 GCA_963556255.1 Allolobophora icterica
GAATTTTTCTTGGACAAATGATAGCTTTGTCTGATCTATAACGAGGCAAAGCTATAAAAAGGTTTTTAAGGGATAGCTCTTCTTCTAATCTTGGAATGAGCCGATCAAAAACTTCCTCTCAAAAAGGAAATTATCTAAGAATGTATAATTTTAAAAATTGAGAAAACGCAGTAGGGTGCCGAAGGTTTGCCATTTGTTTCTTCTGGACCGGGGTTCGAATCCCGTGTATGTCACGTGAAATCGGCATAAATGACAATGTTGAACTGCGTAACCTGCAGGAGATCACATAATTTTTTTATAGGCCTATACGCCTAACCGTATACGTATACACTGCAGCAGCCGTAACTCTGTCAGTACGTGAATCATAAAACACGAACATAGACACATAAACAACGCCAGATAAACACGCATGCACGAGTGGTGTCTGTTTAGATCTTTTGCGCAATAACACAAAGTACAAGTATAGCACAACATCCAACGAGTGGTCTGCATGCCCTATGATCAGGCGGTTAGCGTGATGCACAATCAATCCAGAGATCGGGGTTCAAAGTCTAGAGAATTTATCAACACTGCTGTTCCACTTTCGGACCTTTGGTAAGTAAGTCAAAAATAAAATAGGAATGCTGAAACGCTCTCATTTGCCGAGATTAAAGAAAATAAATTGTCATCCAATTCCTAAGTTCATAAAATTATATCCGTGCACGGTTACCTGTCAGAAACTACATGTACTACTGTTTGGCGCGGAATTTGACCTGAATGGGAAAATTCATTAGGCCTATGTATTGCAAGCGCCTTAAAGGTGTCTAAAATGTTGCTTCTTATTTTCTCTCGCATGTTTATCGGACACCTTTTGAAAACGTAGTCATGCATTAGTTAACCTAGTGGTTGGAATGAACGCCTATTGTATACAAGCACGGACAGATAGATACCCGCATACATATACGTTCTTTGTGTGCGTCGAGTGGTCACTATTGGTTGATGATGAAAATGATGATGAAGACGAGCATAATGACGAGTCGACAACGATGATGATGACGACGATATCCATCATCTTCATCTTGATTTTCGTTATCATCATCACCATTCGATCGCCACAACCACCATCACAATCATCATAATCATCAGCAGCAACCTCGTCAAGACCTACACAAGCGCTAAAACTGAAACCAACTTCAAGAAGTTAGAAGAAGAACAATCCCTTGAACTAGCCCTGAGGCTGAGGTAGCCATGGGTATGAAGTGTTAGCGACTTATTTTTCTTGGCCTCGGCATATGAGGGCGGGTGGCCAGTCATCTCCCGGTCTCATCTTCCCATCGACAGTGTACGGTCAGTGTACTCACCATAGCTGAGTTGGCTATAGGGGGTGCAGGTGGAACAGAAATCTCGAACCAAATTTCTGCTCTGGCGGGGATTCGAACTCCCGACCTCTCGATTGGCAGTCCAGCGCGCTAACCTCGAGCACCCAACTTCAAACGAACGTATAATTACTGCCACTGAAAATCTGAAGGAGCTATGCAATTATAAACCCATTAAGTTTGTATGCATGCGTTTGCAAATTGCGTGCATAGAATTAAAGCGAAGAGTTTGTTGATTGCAACGACCCATACTCCATTCCATGCATGCTTACCTACTTATGCAGCGGAGGCTCCAACGAACTACACAATTAACTGCTCACGAATTAATGCATATACATGGGATTAAGGTTGCGTGTAATGAGCCACAGTGGCTGTATATCTGTAAATACCCATGAACTTATACAATGAATATATATTAAAATGTACTTATTAATGGGTTTTCATTTATGTGTATGAAAACGGTTAACCGTGCGTAGCCTCCTGTATACGTATACACATATAAGGTCATATATGTGCAATTAATCTCATATATATATATATATATATATATATATATATATATATATATATATATATATTTATTTGAGTTTTAAATTATAAGAGTTCAAAATGATTATGTATTCAATTGAAATGAGTTGCGCAAATTCTTTTGGCGCCTAAGTATCTCAATTCAAAGCCCTCTGCGTACATATTATAAATACTCGAAACTTTAAGAGCATTGACATCATAAGTCTCGGAATATATAAATATATAAAATTATCTATATAGCTCATAATAATTTTATAATATATATATATAATATTTACATCTATTAGTATGTATACAATCTTTAATTATATTTAGCTGTGCATTTGTGACTTTATAATCTGCTCCTGTTATAGTTTATTTTAAAAATGTATGTAATCATTGTATACATGTAATGCAAATGCGCTTGTCAGATGCAAATAAAGGCTACTTACTTACTTACTTATTCCCATAAGGACATGTACTTACCAACGTCAACAGTATACCTCTTGCAATATCTATGCTGGTCTTTCATTCAACACTGAAAGCCATCCTATTGTACAAAATAATATTACCCTGAGCCCTCCTCTTCACTTTATCTCCCTTGCCACATCAATTCTGAATGCCTCCCGCCGTAGCCGTCTGACTGTCTGACCCTTGCATCTTTTCCTGAATGCATGAACCAATATTGAGCCTACCTCCCTATCGATTTTGTTTTGACTGAGCGCCTGTGAATAAGCTGCTTTTAACGACTTAGATTTCACTGGATGTACGCTGTAGAAATTTCGGTTTGTGGATATTTCGTTCTCTTTATGCAATTGCTTGTGTACACGCTGCAGTATTATACGGCCCTATGTATATATCGACCGTGTAGCTTCGACTCTATCCATTTTGCAATGAATTTATCTGGTTCGATCTTTCACCACCGCTGCTTGTTTGAATGAATATCATGTACGCCATATAAGGTCCCCGAGCACAGACCACATTATATCCGAGATACATATCTCTGAAATATAGTAACGATCGCTATGCGAAATGGCTTCCTCTGCATGCAGGCATCGTATACCGAACGCTCTCTCGGATTATTGATGTGCGCATACATCCACAGAAGCTACGAATGTAGGCGAGCATCTATAGAAGCCAGCATACATACAACATACATACATACAACATACATACATACAACATACATACATACAACATACATACATACAACATACATGCATACAACAAACATACACGTGTACACATACACACGCATGCATGCATATATATATATACACGCATACACACATACGATCATGATCATCATCATCATCATCATTATCATCATCATGATCATAATCATGATGATGATGATGATAATGATGATGATGATGATCATCATCATCAACAACAACAACAACAACAACAAGAGCAGTTCCTGATTCATCCATTACCTAATATTTTAAATAGTGTTTTGAAGAACAAAACGTGAGTTTTAATGATTTTTCCATCTTACTCATAGGTACGCCATATAAGCGTAACAGGAAATAAGAAATCGCTTCAGGTTGGCCACTTGAAATGGCCAACTTCATCGAAAAACGTCATCTGATTTTGACTCAAAATTTTTGAGCAGAACAGAGAATTTGTGCATGTTTTTATTTTTGAAAGAGTTCTTTACTATATAAGAAAAAGAAAACAAAATTGAACACGGGAGTATATATTATCAGTGCTTAATGTATGTAAGTATTTACGTAGGTATGCAGGTATGTATGTATGTATGTATGTATGTATGTATGTATCAAGACACTCAATACAGCGCATTTTAATACCTCATGTAAAACCTATGTTTACAGTTGTAAACATTATCACTAGATATAATATTATATATACAGTTGTTCATCAGCAGCGTCTGAATTACGTAATGAATAATTGTTGGCATCGTGAGGTTTTCTAAACCTTTCTATAAATGCTTTTGTTTGGCAAATTTGTTTGTTGGGCATAGTCGTAGTCATGGAGACGTCGTTAACGAAATGAATAAGCATTTATTGAAAGGTTTCGAAAACCTCACGATGCCAACAACAATTCACTACGTAAAGGAAAATTATATATATATATATGCTTTATATGTATAGAAATTATATATATTTACATGTATGGGTCTCCATACACACATATTGGTAATCATTTCAATATCTATATGTACATATATCTTCATAAGTATATATATATATATGTGTGCGTCTATAGATTTCTCGTTTGCTGTTTATATCGACTAGTTTGTTGGGCATAAAATATATGACAGCTCACAACAGATACTTGGACATAAATTCTCCAGAAAAATTCTCCCTAATATAGATTATTACTCTGACACGCATAAATCAGCTCACGGACAATTATATGTACATATATATATATATATATATAATGGTCCGTGGGCTTATTTATGCGTGTATTTATACCTATATATTATAGCCGTAACAGGTGTACTTGCCTGATTAGACAGATATAGCCCTGTAATATTAGATGTACCAGAACATTCGCACATTCATTTTTTACCCACATACATACATATATACGTCTAGACACTTAAAGATCTAAGTACAAAAGTTCTACATATACACACACGTATATGTATGTAAGTATGTATGTATGTATGTATGTATGCATTTATTGATGTCGTAAACGTATATATATATATATATATATATATATATATATATATACCAGTGCTTATAATGTACACATACCTTCCCTGCATATAAGAATTGATGCGCATATATTGATATTGAGGTGTGTATGCATATATGAGGTCATTTGTGCATGCTTATAATATTCATGTTCAAATGCTGTTACTTCATTTATGTTTGTTGAATATCGGTGTGAAACTAGTGTTGGATGTAACACTACAAGTTTATGTCATGTCTATATTGTTATTATTGTTATTATTATTGCTATTATTATTATTATTATTATTAATTTATTAATTAATTAATTAATTAATCAATTAATTAAATTCATATTAATTTAAATATATAAATTTATACATACAAATATATAAATATATATACACATTTTTTACTAATTTAATTTTAAAAATAAATTAATATGTCGGTATACTGCATATGAGTCATATATTGGAATTGCAAAATCCTGTTATAAGCGTTCAAATAAGCACTCTTAACGTGTATAATTCGCTAGTAAGTGCAAATAGAAATCAAATAACTACTTGTATAGATCAAAACAGCAACTATGTTAGCTACTCGAATAGACTCTTCGTGCAATTAATGATATATGATTTATGATATGACGTCAATGGCCGCCGTTTATGTCATTTAATTAACTCAATGATAAAACAACTGCATTTAATTACACGCTCTTAACTGAAGTTCGATTAGCTGTAAAGTTATACTGGCAGCCAGAAGATTAATTTATTCAGTCACTCAGTCGTTCTTCTTTGTTGATATGAACAGAATAATCAGGAACGTAGCAAACAATAACTGTTCTCTGTGCCAAGAGTAAATATATATAGCACCCCCTCCCCAAGACCAACTTAACCATCAACGACCAAATTTAAGGTATCCATCTATGAATATTATATAATATACACACTTTTATTTGTTGTTGCTTAATTTTATTACATTTATTTAATTTTGAATGGATATTATATTTCAAGATAAAGCAATTAGTTTAGTAATTAAATCATTCCCTCTCAAAATTTGCGCCACCCTTTTAAGTTGCGCCCTGTTCCATGGGACCGCTGGAACATCCCTCGTTACGGCACTGAGAATAACACTAATAGAAAGTTAGCATAAAGTGAACAGATATTGGGCTACAAATGGCAGATCTAGCGGGGACCATGGTCCCTGTTCTTAACTAGGGCCACCTTTTAGCAGATAATACAGATGGTGACTTCTAGCAATGTTTAACTATTGATGGACCAATGCAATTGATGTTAAAATATCTGGTATATGATCGTGCAAACGTGTTAGCAGAATAGGACACACGAATTCAGCAATGTTAAATATAATGATGGAGTATATTTTTGAGTGTTTATTCCTGAGGAAGTCTAATAGACGCCTATTCCATTTTACAGGTTAGCAGCGATTCACAAAGCACGTTGCTGCCAGAAAAAATGTTTCTTGGCCGAGAAGGATAATTAGAAGCCGAAATGGTGCTTATAAGCGACGACTAAATGCTTCCGTCGTCCAACTATATCACTATCTTCCAGCTATGTTTTGTTGAAAGGCATATGTGTCTTTTGTTAGCACATTCTTCGGGAAATCGCAAACATCTTTGTGAATATATGAGGAAAAAATTCCTGTCATACATTACAAAATAGGTGTTATATGGTGTAATTTAAAGTATATATTATATTAAATATAGAACATAAAAATATTATGAGATTTACTATTATAAAATATATTAGGCCTATAAAATATATTGTTTATTTTCGTCTTTTCTGACAGACATGCCTATTTGTATGAATTCCCTGGTATTTTTATATCATATAAATAATTTAAGTCATGCCAATCATTAGAATTTGTATTTCTGTATCTACAGGCGCCAAGAAAAAGCATAAAGAATAAACTTGTCTCATGTCAACAAAATTCCAAGTTTACAATTACGACAAAGTGAATAACTTGATCACTTCTTAAAAGGTTTCCCGGAGAAGCGCTATATAAATGAGCAGTTACGTCTTCGATACACTTAAGAATGAGACGCGCGCTATATAAAAATTCATGACCATAAATATCGGGATGACGCGGTAAAATGATGAATAGTCGCCGATGGAGTATCTTCATTCAAGTCGCGTGCATCGAGCGAGTTGCTGATAATTGGATAACGGCGCTACATAATGAGTCATCGTCTGATATCTTGATCTTCGACTGTGACGTCAAGTTCTGTCGCCGCCGCAATCGCGTAACGGTGATCGACAGAGTTCACGAACCCGCGACCCGACCTCAATTAACTGACCTTGTGCCGATGGCATGTAATCGCTGCCAATCGTGCCTCCCAGTCTTGCGACCTCAAAACAGGGGTCACGGAAAGGTCGCGGCTGTACCCCCTGTCTACCGTTTCACCCCTTTTAATTCCCCTGATCATACGCGAGATCACGCCGACATCGATCGTAAGATGGACTGAAAAAATATTGTCAACAAAACTGGTCATCGCGCTGGTCAGCGATCGGGGGTCATAGGTCGCGCAGATGACCAGCAGCGGTCGCCATAATAGAAACTGACCAGCAGGAACATTAAATATTCATTAATGTCGGTCATGAATCATTCTTTTATCAAAACTTGATGACAATTATTCCTTGCAATCGGCGTGCGGTCTTTCTAGGCTGGACGACATGTACTCCACGCTGTCTTCGTCGTTGTTGGCTGATAAAGATGATAAGAGCTTCTTACAACGACGTACGCGTGAGTAGAATTCATTCTATCTGCTTATGCGCATCATATGGTGCAGGTGCTATCGTATGGGACACCGTTTATTCAAAGCGATTTTGAAGCGACGTCCGTTGCAACCGTCAAACGGTTACAGGGAATTTAGACAAAGACGACGCAGCTTCAACTGAGAAATTCTGAAATACTAAATAGAAAGATTTGTGCTCTTCTTACTTACGAATATCTTCATACAGTCATGTACATATACAGTTCTTACTATAAACACATAAATCTTTTCCGATATGTTTTGTGCGACGCTTATACTTACAGGTCACTTAACATAATTTATTAGAACTCCTATGCAATTATGACATATTAATTATAATACGTATATATGCATTCACACAACATTAAATATATATATTTACCTATGTATACATAGTTACATATATATATATATACATGTTATGCTTACTTAGATGCATACAATGCATGCGCTATATATGCACATACAAGTGTTCAGTTATAACAATAATATTGGCTATGCAGATAAACTATTTATCCAACTAAACGGGATTATATAATAAGAAACAACAGTATATATATATTGCAATGTAACTATATATACACACATGCAATGAGTGTCTACATATACAGAAATTATTTAAATAATGTAACTGCATTGGCAAAATATCTGCATGAATTAAAGAATACAATTTTATGTGCATCTAATTATACAGCGTGGTTATTGTGCATACAATTATGTCGATGCGAATTACAAGCAGTGTGTGTGCAAATAGTTAGTTCTACTAAAGTATGAAGATACCTTTTAATTAAATAAATAACTAAATCTGAGAGTATACGTGTATGTATCTATACACATTTATATAGCACCTTTCTGTGCTAGTCTAACCGATTTTAGAGTAGCAATTTTTATAGTTTAGAATGCGCATGCACGCCAATGCAGGCATACAAAATGACCTTAACAATAAATTGGTTTCTGCTAAGAATAATATTAAGTATATATTTCAGTAGAAGTTTTCATTTGCGTAATATTATTCATAATTATAATATGCATATTGTGTTTAGTTAGTTATTATTTATGAACGTCTATATAATATTAAATTTTATATAGAAATATATTAAATGAATTAACATCCATTGGATTTGTATAATAAAGTGTGATATTAAAATGTTTATTTACTCCATCGAGTCTCTAAACTATTTGTAACGCTAATATAAAATTGCATTTTAAAGTATTTAATTAGAATATGAAAATAGGATTTTTTACAACGTCATTGATACGTCTGATATTTGTATGTACATGTAGAATGGACAATATAAGTGCGTGATTTAAGTTTCTTAAACATGGAGAATCCATGACCTAGGTCCTAGGGTATCAACTACCGGCTCAAAACCTGTCCATGCTACTTGAATATAATTTATGTTTTAAATTTCACTTTGAATTTCAAGAAACCTGAAAAGTATATCGTTGACAAATAACCGATTACATTCTATAATGAACTCAAACATCTAAAACACGAGCGTAAAGGTTTCATGAATATTCATCATGCAAACTGTGGGTCCTCACCTGATTGGTTGACGGATACTGGGTAAGCAATTTCATGCCTACTTTCGAACAATTATGCTTCCCGGTCTACCTCTTTTTTAATCAGTGATAGTAACCATATCTATTGACTCTTACATGAATATAAATTTAATAAGTTTTTTACTTTGTATAAAATTAAAATATATGGCCTAATTCTGCAGAGAAAGACGTAAAATACTCCAGAATTTTAGTACATGGACCTCTATAAGTCTTGGTCCTGGTAAATCTTGACTATTTCTAAGTCTATAGTTTGACTATTTATAGTTCTATATAATATGACTATTTTTAGATCCAAATATTATGGCTACATATACCTAAACAGGTCTATTTATTTCTTGATCCAGAAATTATGTTGTTTCTGTTACACGTCTTACCTTTGGCTGGCGTTCATTCGTGGTCGATGGTACCTCATTCCGGAACTTTCTACTTCCCTATTAAGTTTGCAAATATCTTACCCGAAACTGTTTTTTGCTCGATAATGAATACTTGCCTCTTATCTATGGCTCTTCATATTTATCCGCGGCCTCAACGTGCATTTCTGAACTTTGTAAATTACACATTATAGTTATATTGTTTGTATTGAATTGGTCTAAATAGACTTTCAAATCAGTCCTGAATACGTCTAGATATTAGGATTAAAAAATATTCTTGTTAGACTAGGGTTATATATTAGGCCAGTAGGTCTACATAAGCTTATGTAGGTAAATACGAATTTCTGGGCAGGATTTCTTGTCAACTGCGTATTTGGCAGTGAATATAAAAACATACAGATTAAAAGGTATTGCAGCATGTAATATAGGCCTATATATATATATATATATTGATAAGGTGGTGCATATATAAGTATTTTTGCAATCACACAAATAAATGCTTAATAGCTTCTCTAATGCGTTTAATCTCCTTATCATGTTCTCTGGCCTTCTTGCAACCGCATTTTGTTGTTCGCTTGGTATTTTTGTCGGCATCTCTGACTGGAAGTAGCGCTCGTGAATAACCTGGTGCCCTGCGCTTTGCTTTAAGTAGCGCTTTAGATATTTTCTAGCTCATTTTTATCATTACGCTGTCTGCTTGGTAATTCTTTGAGTTTTATTTCAAGTTTATAACTGGTAATAAAACTGTCTAGAATGCGTACGAAGATCCAGTTTTCTAAGGTCTCTAACTTCGTGCAACTGAAGGGTCTGGGGATTTTTTTACTTGGTCAGCGCTGACGAGAATACTACGACAGGTGTAGCACATACTAACCCAACAACAACAACGATGATGATGATGCCGATGGCCATGATTATAACAACGAGCATGATCCTGGCGATCAGGGAATATCATGATGACACAGGACAATATGTACATCGATTTGCAAATATATAAGTATTTGCTGATGCGCATCTCCGGATTTGGCTGATATATGCATATGCAATCTGCATATATATGCACATATTATACAATTTGCATATACTGACATATGTACATGTAGGTGAACAGATTTGATTTCATAACTTTTTATGTATTGAAGCAAAACGAAATAGACAGACAGACATACAGACAGACATACAGACTGGTTGATTAGCTGACTGGCTTACTGACTGACATCCTGACTGGATGACTGGTTGGCTGACTGGCTGGCTGATTGACTGACTGATCGTCGGAGTCATCGACCGTCTGACTGACTGACTGACTGACTGACTGACTGACTGACTGACTGACTGACTGACTGACTGACTGACTGACTGACTGACTGACTGACTGACTGACTGACTGACTGACTGACTGACTGACTGACTGACTGACTGACTGACTGACTGACTGACTGACTGACTGACTGACTGACTGACTGACTGACTGACTGACTGACTGACTGACTGGCTAACTGACTAAATTTGACGACGAACAATCACGCAGACAAACGACTCAACGAGACAGTAACAACGACTAAAGTTATGACTAAACAACCGGCAACGACCGAAAACGATGATTAAAACGACAACGACGAATGACTAGTACGTACTTGTCGAGTGGACTTAACAGTAGTCGCATGCAGGACGAGAATAAAGCCGGTCGATCGAAGAGGATGCTCTTCCCTCAGCAACCCGGACTGCAAGCAGGTGTTCTTCTCCCTTTCCTTAACCCATTAGTGCCCAAAGTTGCAAAACTGAACACATTAAGTTATACTTTCAGTAATCTCAACAACTGAGTGCAGTAACATTGCTGACAACTTATTTATTGATTCCTACTACAATATGAGTACTTTACATACTGTCCGTTTTAACGGACGTCGGGCACTAGCCCAGTGATAAGCACAACTCAGGTTAATGTCACAGAATCAAGCGTATACTAGCTATAATCATGCAATGTTTGCAGAATGGGTTTGATGAGTTGCACAATTATTTACTGTATAAAGTTTTATGCAGTGTGATAGTACTTGTGGCAGTCAGGATGAAGGCCTACATCACATTTCTCACAACGATGTATTGTCTTCTTCATACAAGCCTTGCAACGACGGCCTGTGTCTCCTCGTACAATCCAGTGGTTGTTACCATCGTACCGTACATCAGAAAGTACAACAGAAACACGTCGATCTTGGATGGATGGTACACCATAGCACTTGAGAAGACTTACAGCCAGCTGTCGCCTGAAGTCAAACAAACTGTCGCCGCCTCCATGAACTTTGCGAAAGAGATACCACGAGTTGACCACTGCTACGTCAAACAGGTAGACAAAGATTGGCCACCACCATTTCCAGCTTGGTGCAGCTTGCAGCAGCCTGGTCACAACTTTTGGGCACAAAGATTCCTCAACTGCATCGTTGTCTGTGCCTTGTCTTTCCTGATTGTCAGTCGTTGATGGAAATCTGAGCTTTCTAGCCTGGTCATTCTGCTGACTTGACTAATCTTTTAGACAACGAGGAGGCCTACCATTACCAGTTGTTGACTTGATTCCACATTGTAAATCTTTGTTTTTTCTGCGTGAAGTTTTGCCAATAAAGGCGACATTACAGGCATCCGATATTTCTGGACGACTGTCATCCTTGCTTCTCGATTTCTTTATGTCAGCAGGACCTGCAGCAGGGTCACATGATAATGACGGGCCGCCTTTGTCCTTGAATGAGTCACTGACATCTTGATCTGTTGGTTTGATCTGCCTGCGGACTTCACATGGATTTGACAACTTGCGTCCCAAATGGTTGACATTGAATTCATACTCTTCATCCGACTTGTCACTGTCTTCATCGGTTTGCATGCCTTCATTGTTTGGTGGTTGTAAAAAGATGTCAATTGTTCTTTTATTGCTGTCATAAGGGTCACTGGTTTCTTCTTCTAGCTGTGCTAGAACTTCAACCATGCAGTGTCTGTTGGGCAGTACTGAAGACAAAATAAATATGAAATTTTATCAGTGGTAGTAAATGGGGCATTAGATTCTTAGGACTGTGAATAATTTGCCGATGTTGCTCGTAGTCTAGGGGACTACAAAATAGTGTGTAGCTAGTCTAAATACAAGTAATGCAATGATAGGTGTAATTGTTGATACAGCGAATTTTACTGTGGGAAACCGGAACGTCGTATACGGGCTAGTGCCCGACGTCCGTTAAAACGGACGCAAACATTACAGCGGAAATTTCCATGGTGAAACAAGCCTTGATTGTTATAATATTCTCTCAACATATGGACCTATATGTCTACTATTAACAACGAAAACACTTTGTTCAAATTATTTATTTTTCATTACCAAGTGAAATTATACTTACTAGCGGTAACGAAGTTTTTTCGACATCTTGAAATGGGCGCCAAACCAAAACAACAGATGTCTCCAAATGACATAATTCGGAAATCACAATCGTGGAATTTATAGCCCAATAGCCCAACATTATAAAAAAAATATGAACAGTCTACTATGCAGTTGCCTGTTATTTTGGCAACCTGTTATCTAACCGTCCGTTATAACGGACGCTGGGCACTAATGGGTTAAAATAATAAGCGTAAGGCGACGGCGAAGGGCACCTGCCTCGGGGCATCATCGAACACGCTTTCATCTGGCCGGGATCAGATTGCATCAGCAGCCAGTCGATCAGCCTCTGCAGTCGAAAGATGCGGTCGACGACGGTAACCTTAGAAACTGCATCATCATCTTTAGACTTCGGCCTGGGAACGAAACAACCACGCCGACAACAGGCCGTGCGTGTTATTGTTGTCGAGGTAGAACTGGGTCAGTTTTCGTGTCGCAGGCGTCTTATCTAGCACTAGTTTTTCTCGCCAACTACAGTATGTATGGCTTCGTTGTCGGATGGCGGGCACGCGCAACCAGATGTAATAGCCGATCGTTGATGGCTGCTGAAACTGGCACCCTCGTGCGTGCATCGTGAAGTCTATTTTGGGTTCATAGGTGCATGCCTGGAGCGCTGATTCCCTGACCTACTGACCTGTTCTTCGAACTTTGGTTGTCATAGTTGTGTGTTTTGGACTGTTGGCTGTTGCTCCTTTAGTCAGTAGGGTTTAGAACGAAACCATAAAACTTTCGAGTCGCAAATCTTACAATTGAGAGCGATATATGTGGACATGCATGGTTGAACAACCACGGTTGGATACATGCAGTCTTGATACGATACAGTTGTAATTGTAAACGTGTTGTAACTGTCTATTGTTAAGTAATTTACACATCGTCTCTGCGCGATATGTCTACAGTGATTTCCAGTGGGAAAGAAAGATCCTGGGATATGATCATGTGCGTGTAAACGAGGCCTGCATGAGGCTGCACGTGCAGAAGGCTTGAGAGAAGATCACTAGGCCTGGCCCTCTGGCGACTGAATATTGAAAATCCGTCAAACACTCTCAGATGCGTGTTTCTCTGACAGAGAGAGATGGACAGAGACACAGAGACAGATGTAGACAGACATAAAGGCGTGGAGATACAGAGATACAGACAGAAACAGAGAGGCAGACAGACAGAAAGGCAGAATAATAGGCAGAATAACGGAAAGGTGTTTACCAATAGATGGCTGTACAGATAGAGCTAGACAGACAGACATACAGAAACAGAGAGAGAGAAAGACAGAGACAGAGACAGACAGAGACAGACATACAGAGACAAACAGACAGACAAACAGACAGACAGAAACAGAGAGAGAAAGACAGAGACAGACAGAGACAAACAGACAGACAGACAGAAACAGAGAGAGAGAAAGACAGAGACAGAGACAGACAGAGACAGACAGACAGAGACAAACAGACAGACAAACAGACAGAGAGAAACAGAGAGAAAGACAGAGACAGACAGAGACAGACAGAGACAAACAGAGATAGGGACAGAGACAGACAGAGAGTAATATATTAAGAAAGCGACATAATATACAAAATTGGAGAGGCAGACAGACAGACAGACAGAGACAGAGATAGACAGAGACAGAGACAGAGAGAAGCAGGCAGAAATAGACAATGGTAAGAGAGAAATGGAATAAGGGAGCGAAAAACACTAAACAGACAACAAATACACACGCGCGCACACCTACTGACAATGAAACACAAATACCCGAACAGACAAGCAGACAGTTACAGGTATATAGACAGACATACAGACAGACAGACAGACAAACAAACAAACACAGAGAGGGACACACAGACATACCGCGTAATCAATGTAACAAAAGCAGTCAATTAACCTGACAAAGATGCGCTATATAAATTTCACTAATACCATTCAATTGTCCGCTTGAGGAGCGTAAATAACGAGAGATTTGTTGGGGGGAGGTGAAAGATAAAAGCCCTTCTTTGCCTTCCATTGCTTATGTTAGCAATTATACACGTGGGTAGTTAATAATGCCTTTTAATACGAGATCAGGCCGATGGGGTTACGGAACAAGGCAGAAAACTTTGGCTCTAATTTCACCGGGTCACTCGTAAAACTTGACCCCCTTTCTTTTCCAACGCATCGAGGGGCGGTCGGTCAGTCACCCTGGCCCTCCGACCAGCCAACGGGCAGGCAACTAACCCCTGGCCAGAGCTGCCCCACCCTCGACCTAACGTGTCAGCCGGCGTTAACCTCGCCACTCATTGGTCAGCTTGACCACGTGAAGGGCACGCCCCGAGACCATAGCGTAGCCGGTCGGCGTGACTGGACCGGTCAGTAAATGACCAGAGCGGTCAGTAAGGTTGAGTGCAGTGACGAGACCGGCCACAAATCACGAGGCTATTCGCCAGAACTGACCATTATCGTTTAGCCAACAACACGCGTACTAGAGGACTGGCCGAGTGACCACTACTGGTCAGAAGACAGAGTGACCACAACTATCGGACGCGAGCGCACAATGAATGCCTACTACGGAAACATTATGTCGGCCGGGGTGTCGGCCGGTATGTCGGCCGACCCTTTCTACTTCAGTCCGGACATGGTTAAGTTCGAGTCTGCCAACTGCTACAGCGGCGGCTCAGCTGGTCAGCCACATGGACCTTCGGTTTCTCTACCAGGGTTCGACCCCGGGTCAAACCTTCAGCACGCAGGGTTCAGTCGGTTTTCCCCCTTCGATGTCAGAGCCTCATCCGTCTCCTCCAAGTCACAGGGGGCTTACAGTTCGACATACCCCGTCGGAGGCACGACGGGGTCGTCCGCCTACACGTGCTCGAACGGACCGTCAAACCAACCCTTCCAGGGGCATTACCTGGACCCTCCTGGCCTTGGCAATTGTAAGCTCGTCTCTGACCCCGCGATCGGTATGATGTCTGTTGGACCGGGGAGTGTTAATTCGCAGATGACCGGGGTTATGCCCCCATACAGTTCGGGAAATTTCGGCTCCGTCTTACCCTCCCAGACGGCGGGGCAGAACCTTCCAATCTACCCGTGGATGAGATCAATCGGAGGAGGTAAGTGTCTTTATACCACATTTTCTTACCATAATTGCAATGATTATTGTGTGGTTTTAATTGTATTGAAAGCTATTTAATTGTAATCGTAATTAAAGGATTATTGTTATCAGTCGTATTGTAATTGCCGCAGTAATTGTGATGGTAAATGTTAATGATTATTTTAAGTCGAACCGCAAAGATAATGGTAATTGTAATGTTTCTTTGTAAGTCGTGTCATTGTGGCGCTTTAGGGTGGAGGTGGTTCGAAGCTTAATCACGAGCCTTAGGTTCTAATACCACGTTGGAGCTATTGTCTTTAGGGTGAGGTCTTAAAATGCAGGCATGGAGTGGGGTAACCTGACTGAGATCATATTTGACGTCACTTCACTATGAAGTCCTGGACCCTTCCCAAGTTAAACCAAAACGCCTAAAAGTAATTGGGACAGGAATCAGTTGTCTCTTAATTAAACGATTGTCCCTCAATAGACTAAGTTGGCCATCTTTGTGACTAAGAGTTATGGACAACGTAATATTCCTTTGTTTGTATTGCATGGGCTTCTTAACTAGCCGAATATATGGCGTTAATTTGGGATCATTTTAAATTAAATATTTAGTTAATTGTACACGTTAACGCCTGCCTGAAATGAGTTGAATACATTCGCAAAGTGAGTGGTTCGGTGGTGTATGTACACATCAGTTGGGGTAGGGGTAGAAATCTTTCCCCTCATTGAATTGCTCTGGTTGTATTTGCGCCTCAGTCGATTTATCCTAAGACAACCGGGCAATGCTTCTGAGGTGTCTGAGCTTCTATAGCACCTTTAGCGGCTTGTAAAAATAAGTTGTACCTCTCACTTATTCACGCACTCACTCGGTCTCTATACTGACAATTGTCTTGCGTCTATCCATCTCAACTTTATAAACAACCATACACGTGGTCTTGTCACTGTTAAGAGCAACGTGGTCATTCATAAGTCGACTCAATGACTTGCTGTATAACAGATTGACCGAGGGCCCATTCAGAACGAATCATAGTGAATCGGCGTCGTTCGTCTAAATGTGATTCATTGCTGCCTTCAGCACGCCTACAAACTCCGTTCAAATGCCAATTGTAATGCATTATTCTTTGTCTATCTGTTCTGTGTGACTCTCTCTGTCTCCCTTTGTCTCGCTTCCTTTTAAGAAAACAATGATAAACAGACAGCGACCAAACAAACAGACAAACTAGCAGGCACGTTGAACGAACGAATGATTTACCTTCTTATTGACTGACGTGTGAACGAACGAACGAATGAATGAATGAATGAATGAATGACAAGTGAAGGTAACCAGTGGGACAAAGCCTTCCGTTTTTTAAAGCGCTTTCAGTTTCCGGAGCATTGAACCGTACTTCCGTCAGGTTTTTTGCATCCTGTACCCTGTATTCTATGTTCGAAGAGAAAGCTCCGAGTTAATCTGCGCACTCTGCACCCCACAGCGCTGCTAATCGTCATCTGTTGGGGCTCGATTACCCCACCCCAATTGACGAATGGTTTATACCTGGCACACGCGAACATCGACCATTGCTCCATGACCCGACCAATGGTCCATCCACCAGACTTAAAGTACTCCCTAGTAAACAGTAAACAGGTCTCGAAACCCAACACCATCCATGCCTCTTTCATTCCGCATGCCCTCGGTTCATTCATGCCTCCCTCCAAAGGTTTACTCAACCTTTAATCCCTTCACATATCCGTCCTTTCACCCACCCGCCCTGCCATCCATCCATCTATCCCTCCCTCCCTGCCTCCCTGCCTCCCTGCCTGCCTGCCTGCCTGCCTGCCTCCCTCCCTCCCTCCCTCCCTCCCTTCCTCCCTCCCTCCCTGCCTCCCTGCCTCAGTCCCTCCCTCCATCCATCCATCCATCCATCCATCCATCCATCCATCCATCCATCCATCCATCCATCTATCTAACCAAGCAATTGATCATCCATCCATCCATCCATCCATCCATCCAACCATGCAATTTATCATCCACCCATCCATCTAACCATGCAATTGATCATCCATCCATTCAACCATCCATCCATCCGTCCATACATCCATCCACCCATCTATCCATCCATCTAGCCATGCAATTAATCATCCATCCATCCATCCATCTAACCATGCAATTGATCATCCATCCACCATCCATCCATCCATCCATCCCTCCCTCTCTCGTTCCCTCCCTCCATCTATACATCCATCCCTCTCTCGTTCCCTCCCTCCCTCCACCCTCCATCCATCCATCCCTCCCTCCTTCCCTCTCTAGTTCCCTCCCTCCATCCATCCATCCATCCCTCTCTCGTTCCCTCCCTCCCTCCACCCTCCATCCATCCATCCATCTAACCATGCTATTGATCATTCATCCATTTATCCATCCATTCATCCATCCATCCAACCATGCAATTGATCATCAATCCATCCATCCATCCATCCATCCATCCATCCATCCATCCACCCATCCATCCATCATCGACATCCAAATCTTTAGCAGAAGCAGTTGCAGCTGAAGCCCCGCACCCAATCTCATTCCATATCCCCAGTAGCCTCAATCATGCCTCAATGCACGGCATCTCTGACCCCCACCATCTCCCTACCCTCCCTCTACAGCGGCCATGCAGTGCTCAACATGACTGCCAGGTGGTGCTTTCAGGTCTAGCAGATTCAATTACTCAGTCAAGGGTCCGTGTGTCCAGATCGAAAACAATATTGACCACAGACCAGACTCTCTGTTCAACCGAGTATAGGCTAGGCAGCTGTAGCTTCAGTAATCGTCCATGAAAGAGTTCACTTAGAGAAAGGGCTAATTTTAATTTTCTTCAAATTGAAATAAGAGTTAATTTGTTATTATCAGCGACATTTCCCATAATAAGAACCGATCCAAATCTGTGCGTAATGCGTATACATAACCCTCTGCTATCACCCTCTTGTCTCTTGACATATTTTTCTTGTCTGAAAATGGGGCTCTATTTAAGTGCAAGTTCTACTCAGTAAAGAGATTCTATTCCTCCTGATTATGATCTCTAAAGTAGGCCTACACTTCTTCCTTCGAAATCATCGATCTCTTTCAACATCATAGGTAGGGGCACTGCCTTTATCACCCGTCCCCGTTCTCGATTCGCCTGGTTACTGAATTCACTGCTCAGGATGCGCACCAATCACTCTCACACTTCATGACATGAATCTATCTTCATTGGCTGCCCTCCTTTCTCCTCCTTATTTTCACGTCCTCCATCTGTCTTCTCATCAGCCCCATCTCCATTTCCATCGCTACACCCCCATGAACTCCTGATTACAGGCGCTTTTCACAAACATGCAAAATATCTCTGATACGTTTGCTTCAAAATTGCTCACCGTAACCTAGTCCAACTTTCTGATATGTTGCTTCAAAATTCCTCACCCTAACCCGGTCCTTTGCAAGGTTGTCGTAGCGTGGCCTTGCAGTCTGAATATGGGACAGATGACCTTTAACCTCTGCTGGCCTGTGCTCCAAGATTTGAGCTGGATTTTTATGACTCGACTTTCTCGAGACTTGACAACAGTTGCAATAGTCTCGCATGATTTCTGCGTACTTATTTATCTATGTATCCATGTATGTAGGCCTATATAGTTAAATGTATGCAACTATGGCTATATAAATGTATTATATATGTATGCGTGTGTGGTCGAATAAGTGTGTCAGCTTTACTGTCATTAAGGTTTTCTATGTACGGACAGCCGAAGATCTCATAAATCGATACGTCTCGGTGCACACTCCTATACACAGTAATAGCATTGGACATAATAGTGCAGCTCTCGCTTTCATGCAATGAGGCTACAATTGTTATGCAAGTGAATATCTCTGAAATTTCTTAGCGCCACACAAAGGGAAGTCAGTGAGATCAACTTAAACACTAGCGCTATATCAAATCAAGTCCGTAATAGCCAGGATGTTTGGTTCGTTTCGGTGCCAGGTCAGAATCTGGGGAGGTCAAGCCGAATTAGACTTTGGTTGGCTTTAGATTCAAACAAATATATTCTAATGCCGTGGTCAGAAGCATTTATAGCTAATGAATGCTTTAGCCATAATATGAAATGGACAATGGACATATAAACAGTGTATAATAACATGGAATATTCTTGAATTAATCGCTGGTTTGTTGCATCGAAATCGCAGATCTTGGCTTCGAGCAGAAGAGAACACGACAGACGTACACCCGTTACCAGACACTGGAGCTCGAGAAGGAGTTCCACTACAACCGCTATCTGACCCGAAGACGCCGGATCGAGATCGCACACGCCCTGGCGCTGACGGAACGTCAGATCAAGATCTGGTTCCAGAACCGTCGGATGAAGTGGAAGAAGGAGAACAACCTCCAGAAACTGACCGGACCGAACGGTGACAACAGCAACAGTCGACAAGAGAGCAATGCGTCGAGTGGGAGCGCCAGCGACGAAAGCCTCATCGACGAACCAGCCACGAACATTTCGACCCAACACCATACCGACGCCATCTTGTCTTCCACTTCTTCGTCCGTCAAACAACCAATGAAATGCGCGCGATAAGTCACGTGACGCAGGGAAATTTTCCCGTGGATTTTTTCGTAAGTGTTTGACGCCGTCTTCGTATGCGAAAAAGCAGCAGCCAATGAACCGCTTGTCGTAAGTCACGTGATGCCAAAACTGTTTAGATTTGTGTTTGTGCAAAGGATTTTTGGGTAGAACAAGATTGGTCACTGTCGAAAAATTGGCTTGCGCAAACCGTAACTAGGTTATATGCAAATATGAAGAACGTGATTGATGGAATCCGGGCAAAAGCATACCACCAGTTCACACCCCTTTGACTAAACTCACTAAAGTATTGACCGAAAAGGCACGGTTCACGTTGAAGCGATGGAGGAACTTAATTACGCTGCCGATATAAAGTAATTTTATTCGTCTTCTATGATTTCAGTAATAGGTGTAATATTTATAGTCAGACTGAAAGTTAATTAGAGGCCATACTTTCTTCAGCCTTAATTGTGGACATTTAAGCTTGAAAAGGGTTAGCCTACATTTGTTCTTTTAAATGATCGCCATAACTTTCACAACCGAAGCCATTAGACGTGCTACAGATTTTTGACAGAATATAAATTTACTAGTACTAAAAATTCGAGACAGAATAGGACTATTATGATACTTTTCACTTAGGTCGATTTTCACAAACAGATTTTAACACAGTCGATGTGTAAACATTTTATTGCCGTTGCCACAGACAACCCAGAAGCCCTTGCGCTTTAAGAATTTTCTGGAGTGACTGATCTTGTTCCCTTCCTAAGTTCTTTTGGTTGCTTGTGCAGACTCCATTTTGTATCCGAATGACCAGTGAAATTGCCTGGATGAATCACGTGGGTCAAAAATATTTCACGATGCTTCGTGTACTATCGCATAATATGTTATAGCGGTTTCCATGGCAACCAACCGGCAAGCAAATGCTGTCGAATAGTCACGTGCTGTCAGGATAATGTTGATTGCGAGTGTTGTGTGGTCACGTGTTTCGAGTTTTCTATGAAGTCGAAATCTGAAGAGTGTGTCCCAAGCAAGTCACAAATGTTTTGATATTTGTACAAAAAAAGTATTAGAACGGTTTATTGAATCCCACCCTACAGAGGTCTGCTTTAAGTTGGAAGTGCAAGCTTTACCCAGAAAAATAGACGAGAACTAAAGTGCGAATTATACGAACCTCATAACTCATTGCTCAAGTCTCCCTGCATTTTCTCAGCGAACAATTTCCAGTAAGCTTACATGTGTTACAAATCAAGAAGTGTCTTTGGCGCTAAAGTTAAATAGCCCGTACAGGTGCTCGGTCTGAAAAGTGCAATTCGAGTAAATTCCAGGGTGCGATTTGTAAAGGAATCCTGGAATCTACATCCTCACTGGGTGAGATCATCTTCTATGGACATGTAGCTCTCCAGCCATTTCGAAAATGTACAGAAGAGAAGTCTTTTCCTTTGTTCCCAAACTCAAATCGCTTCCTGGTGACCTCAACAATCCGTATTAGCTTTGAGTGTCGAGTTTCATGACATTTTGTTGCGACTTTTTGTTTGTGTTCCTGTAAAATTCGTGTATTTTCAATGCATTTGTATTCCACTTTATGCGACATTTTAACCTATCTATCACGTGACTCAATTTCATGCAATCTTTAATGGCGCCTTATAAATCGTACTTGCTTTCTTACTTACTTTTTGACGAGAGGCGAGCAAGTGTTCTACTTCGTTTCTGTCTGAGGCGAGGGAATAATGGCACACAGAGGTTTGTCATGTTGCGTAGGGTACGGTGGTCTTTTAAAGTTACCCCCGCACCTTTTCTAAGAGAGTAGCTGGAATGCTTTTCGTGGTGCACTGGACATAAAGAACTAACGTGACATCAAGAGCTGACAAGATTAAGTCAAGAATAAAGGGTATCCACCGAAAAGGACAGACATCTTCAGCCCCCATTTTGTAGATCGATATTCCAATGCCGTATTCCCTAAAGATCTTTCTTTGTCAACTGCATATATTTTATATATGTGATGCATGTATGATAAACATAATTATATATGATATACATTTGAGACTGGTTTCAACTGACGAGGGTATACATATTTAGAGAGCACTTGTGCATTTAGTCTGTGTTGTAAATATATTTATACAATTATTCTTGTCAATATTTTTGCTATTTATGTTTCCCGCGCGCAGAACAATGAAACTGCGACACGTGATCTCAGGAATTGCGATCCTAAATCTGAGTTATCGCCTGCTTATAAGAGATTTTCGTCTAAATTGAAACATAAATTAAGAATTGTCAACATAGTTTCAGCTTTTGACGATGATACGTATGTTCTTCTACTCTGCGTTTTCCATAACAATGGAAGGATTAAGTATTCTATGTTGGATTCAGTATTCTATGTTGAGGTTTGAGGCCTTGTGGGTAATATTTTATGTTAAATTTCAGGGTTTAAACAAGTGATAATTTAAAATCCGTATAATACCTATGAGGACAGGAAACAATATGTCAACGCTGGTGCTAAATAAACCTTCAAACGTCGTGCATTATGATATATCTGCGTATAATAATGATTTTCTGATTGCTGAAAAACTGTTTTTTTATCAGATGTTTACCATTGTTGTAAACTTGTCTCGTTTCTTTATTAATCCATTTGTTCATTCATGCGGGACATGATTTATATAGCGCTCTTTCAAGGTGACTACTCAGATGTTTCGAAGAATCTACCTTAGACAAAGTATGAACACCTTACTAGGGGTTCATGAATGGTGTATACATAGCAAGGTCCCTGGCCAGCAGAAGGTGCAGATCCAGGTCATTCCAGGTCAGATGACTCAAGCGCTGTGAAGATATACAAATTGGAAGACTCAGTTACGCTTTTCGCCCCTTTGTATACATATTTCAAAGTGATCTCCCATGAGTCTTACCAACCTTTCTCTTAAGCCATGCATGGTGTTTGGATATACCTGGGGTTGTTCAGTACATCACGTCTAGTTGCCTTTAAACTTAAGCTCTGGTTGTTACCAAAGAGTTGTCATTGCAGCGACGTTATGTGTAATTATTGTGCAATCACATTTTACAACAGTTCCAAGGAGGTTTCTTTCTCTTGCTTTGTCTTCTATTTCTCTGTCTCAGCGGACTAACCTTCTGGATTGTAATCTGATCTTTGGTACGTCATCGGTAGATTCCTTGTGCATCAGAGACATGCCATCAGTCTGTCTTTCGTCAGTGTTGAATATCGCGACGCAGGTCCAAGGCTCCAAGCGTGCATGTTATGAAATAGCCTCCGACTCAACCATGTCAAAACACAATACTTTGAGCGGAAATCGACAAGACTGGTGCAGTGTAAAATTGATGAAGTAGAGCTCCTGTCGTCAGCCCCCGTGTATACATGCCCCGCATGTCTCGTATGGGTGTCACAACAACTTGTCCATACGTATGTATGTATGTATGCATGAATCTGGTTATTTATAGAGCGCCTTAAATTAAGAACCTCGCCTGACATGGCAGTATTCATCAACGGAAACATTTCCCTGCATGGCTGACCACGTAAATTTACTGGACAGGTCATTACTCTACCAGCGTTATCAGATTTGGTCAATACGGCGTACACGTCGCTCAGCGCTTCATCCTGACGCGCCTATTGTAATTTCAATTTAGCAGGCTTACCAAAATTCAGAATACGCCAGCTTCACCCTGTTCTGAACTGCGTCGCTTGGTTACTGGCTAATCTACCAAAATTCTCTCTGATTTCCACATGTATGAGAGATACACTCCACTGGCTCCCTATCGAGGACAGAATAAAATTCATAATCCGCCTCCCTGGCTGGGCGTCGTTGGTAGAGGATGTGCTATAGACTTAGTAATAATAATTTCTTGAGTCAGTTGAATGAGTGAGGCAAAACATCTATTACTACCTAGCGATAGTTTTATTTAGCGCCAGATTTTTTGCTGCAGAGCCGCGTATCAGTTTCATTGAAAGACTTCTGTATTATGCACGTGTGTATTTTTCTAAGTATAAATTTCCGTTGACTGTTACTGTCATTTCGAATGTTTTTTGTTCAATTACAATTACAGCTATGCCCAAAATCTTCAGTTGGTTCGTATTGCACGAGTATTATAAAGGACGTTAGACATTTGGATGGGTAAGAATAGATGTTCTCAATTGTTCTCGGTTATGTGTCATGTCATGTCCAGCGCTCCTCTCATTGTTACTCCAAGTCATGTGTTGTCTTCACTTATATTGTCTATCCAGCGTATAGTATTGATTTGCCTTTGTTTCTTTTTCCTTTTGACCTTGCATGTAATGCATTGTGTGGAATTTGATCGAACACTAGGTCTTATTAACACTTCGGGGGTCATCTTTGGGGTTGATCGTCTCCTTTTGACCACCTCTGGAGAGCAACAGGAAGTCGACATCCTTTTCCAACGCCTTTCCATCTGTATCCAGCGCTGTAATGCCATCGCGTTTCAAGGCACATTCTTTATTGATCGTGCAGAGGAAGAGGTTTCCATTAACAGCTCCTATTGTCTCTTTCTGAGGGACTACGCTTGCTTCGGGTAAAATAGTAGTAATCGTGGTAGTAGCAGTGGAAGTAATGGAGGGGTAGTGGTGGTGGTAGTATTGTATATGGGCATTTATAAAGCGCCTCTCGCGGTATATACCATTCAGAGGCGAGTAGTATTAACAGTGGCTATGATAAACTGACCATCACTAACATATACGAAATATATGATCGAGACCAAAGCTCGAGGGTATACGTACCATACGTATTCTATTTTTTTAAAGGTACGTACGTTTTTTAACGTACCCTATTTTAGGGTACGTAAACAATACAAAAATACGTTAACCACGTCATTGCTCATTTAGCCTCATTATAAGAATGTTCAATTTAATTGAAGCAAACAATCACAACCCAGTATACAGCGTAGTAAATTGCTGCACTGCTATATTGTAGGTCTATGTTTAACCAGCATACATTGCACTTAATGCACTAATGTCAGTCAGTCGGCTCAGATTATACGTAGGCTATGGGTCGCCGAGTAAACCATAAATAAAATTTTCGTGCATGATACGTGCCATACGCGTATTGTATTTTTTGAAAGGTACGTACGTATTTTAACGTATTCTATTTTAGGGTACGCGTACCCTGGAGCTTTGATCGAGACTTTGTGCTTGTAACAGTTGCAATTTTATTAGATGTAACAATAACAGACTATTTGCATGGTGCTTCATGAAGCAACCTCTGGATACATCATACAGGTCAGTTTTGGATTTCTTTCTGCAGAATAACTGCTGTCAGAAATGATTTCCACATGGTGTTTTGTCCTTTTGTATTCCACGTGCACCCGATGCACCATCCCTCCATCCGTCTATAGACTTCGAAAGAAGCAAAAATTCGATATGGGTCAAAGTTTAACAGTTCAACAGTTTCTGTGCATGGAGGCATACATATATATATACGACATCCTGTATTTACCGACATAACATGTACTTTTTACACGCATACATAATTATGCACGCTACATAATAACATGTGCGGGCGGAGGCTATAGGTTATGTAACCCTATAATGTTCATGACCCCTGTCTATGCGCGTATAGTATTTTTATAGAAAAAACCATAGACGCACTGGCGGCGATCCAGTGGCGTAGAAAGGTTTTTGGGGGCCCTTGTGCAGAGCTTCGATGATGGGCCCCTTGAACCCCTTCGATTTGAAAAAACCGCTGTGCGAAAAACGCTTGGCACTTTTGCGATATTTGCTTATTTCGCACCGTGAAAAATATCCAAATATCACAGATCGCACCCCAATGAAATAATAATAAATAATTACACTTCAATTATTTTCTCCGATTTATTTTTATAAAAATTGTTATTTTTATTTCTCCAGGCTAGCATAAAAAATTGAACTAGGCCTAGAGCATAATTAATCTAAAACATTGTTCCATCTGCCTTGACTGCTAAAATATGAATTATCCACTCTTCAATTCTGTCAAATTGTGAAACAGTTGGGTTGGTTGGTAAAAATAACGAAATCGTTTCCGCGCCTTCTCTTACACAAAAATATCTACCGCTTTTGAAGTGTCAAGCTTTCTGGCATCTTCATTTCTATTGACAAGATTGCCAAGTCGCTCAGCCCCTCTTCTGACATTGTACTTCGTATATAGTTTTTGATTAGCTTCAATTTTGAAAATGATCGTTCACATGGCGCAACAGTCACAGGCAAAGTCAACAGGAACATGTAGGCAGTGCAGACATCATCGCTGAATGGCAGTGAATGTAGATGAGAGTCAACGAGTAACAGTTGTGCAATTTCGAAGATGGTTGATCATTTGAGTGTTTATTACTGTGCACGTTGTTGCTAACTTGCTGTACATGTAGATTCACATCTAGGCTAAAATTGATACTCGCTGCCAGAGGCCCTTCTGACCGCCGGGGGCCCTTGTGCTTTGCACAACCTGCACAACCCATTGCTTCGCCCTGCGGCGATCTTGTTTGACAGGTGGGGGGGGACACGGGACAGTTTTGAACTGATCTGGTCAAAAAAGAGATGATTTTTTTTATATTTTTGGTGTTTCTTCAAAATTAGGGGGACAACTGTATGGTGTGTCCCCCACTGTTAAATGTGGGGGTCTTGTCCCACTCGACCCCCGGGATAGCCGCCCATGCCTAGGCGGAGTCAGAAAGAGACAGAGATGGACACACTGACGGACACAAAGGCGCAGAGTCACACAGAAAGACGGGGGACACAGACGGAGACAATGAACCCAGACATAAAAATGACATAGAGAGATAAGAAACAAGATGGTGTGACTGATCGGAAACAGTATTGCACCAAACTTCCAATTTTTGGTCGCTAATAGTTCGCTGGTGTTGCGCCTAATTTGCTTCATAAAAACCCGACAGATGTCGACACGATGATCAGTCGATGAAGTGCATGCTGGGAAACATGGAAGGTTCTTATGCGCCGTTCGCTGTTGACCTGAGGACACGTGACCTGCAAAAATCTCAGTTACATATGTTGACAATAGGAACGAATGTTAACTTTATACTATACTCGTCTCTGGTTTCTTGCAGTTATACAGTCTATCAGCTTCCGGTATTCCGTTAAGAATAAAACAAGCAACAGAGGTCCTCAACTTTAGATATGGAGAGTGATGACCCCGGATGGCAGCCTTCTATTTTCTGATGATTGACGTTAATCAACTTCGTAAATCAATAAAAATAACTGCCAATCATGCAATCACATACAATCATCTTTGACGATAACGAGAGTGAAACATGCTATATACTCAATTGATCATATTACGAGACTTTATGAAAAGACCATCTTCTATAGATAAAGCCTAAGAAGTACTTTATCAAGATATATCATCTAAATAACTACAAAATCGTCTTAGTTATAAAATACCTTTACGTATTACATCCTAGATGTAAAAGCCATCATATATAGAGTTGTATGAAGGATATAGGACTACATATGGCTAAACATTGTCCCTTGAAATTGTCTGCAATTGTAAAACCTTCGTTCAATCGATTCATCCGAGGCGATTCCTCACCGTGATCGATCACCTGCAGTGTTTGTTTCCGTTTCAGCATTCTCAACAGGTGAGTCACGTGCATCCCCCGCGCAGAGCTGATTGCATTGGTAATGGAAGCATGCTTCGATAAGCTGCGACTAAATCAATAAACATGTTTCAATTTCGCTCCTTCCCAATGTCTAATCCCGTATCAATCAATCAATCAATCAATCAATCAGTTTATTGATCCACAAAGCAAACGTGACAATATACAAGAAAATATAATTTAAATAGCCACTATGATGCTGAAAAGGTTTGAAACATTAAGATATTCATGGGTTTAGAAGGCTATATCATGCTGTGAGTGGTCAATAGGAAGCCCTAAAAGGACCAGGGTCCCGCTAGTAAGGGCCCCCCATTTACTTAACAAAACTCGACAACGGCCATGTACACATGAGCCTTTGAGACCTATTTAGAGACAACGAATTTGCAAAAGGTGGGCAACTAGTTAACAGAATAGTAAGACTTAGTGGCAAAAAAAAGGAAAAAGGAAAAACAACAAAAAAAACAACAAAAAAAACAACAAAGTAAAATAAATCAGATGGGAGGGGGTCGCAGCAGGCTGTCACTGGGCAATCTGTCTAATAAGTAGGTGTGAACGAAGGCTTTTTTTAAAAACATAGTAACTTGGAATGTGTCGTAAATCAGAGGGGAGACTATTCCATAGTTTTGGTCCTAGATAGGTTATTGAGAATTTCCGTATGTTAGTACGTGCAAATTCAATCTGGTAAGTGTTGGATTTATTCCTAGTAGGGTAGGGATGAATATCCGAAGTACTTGTGAAAAAGTTTAAAAATGCATTGGGTAGTGAATTGAAGGTATAGCGGTGCATGAAATCGCAGATTTGATAAGATGTTATACTGGCAATGGTCATCATGATCGTCAATATCATGATCGTCATCATTTCTCTACTCTTCTTCTCCTCCTTTCTTGTTCTCCTCTTCTTCTTCGTCGCCATCGCAATAACTAAGTGCGGATGAGTGATAATTCCTTTCGGTATATATTTGCTCATCCTCTTGCAACCTAACCCTAACCTCTGTACCTCTTCCTAGAGCAGCAGGACACCTTTGCATATTCCTTCGTCACTCTACGCATCACTCTTCCTCACCATGAATCTGTTTTCTTCTGTTCCCTCCCTTCTCTCCTCTTCTCCTTCTTCCGTCCCTCCATCCATTCCCCATTAGCCTGACATTCCTATTTTCACTATCTCATCACTCCAGTGGTTAGCATTCTGGACTGCCAACCCAAAGATCCGACGGTTGAAATCCATCGGGAGATATTTCAAGATTTATATTCCACTAGCGAATTCAGCTATAATGAGTACATTGGCCGTACACTGTCAGTGGGCAGATCAGACGGCAAGAGATAAGACTAGCCACACGAAGTCATATGCCGAGATTAAGAAAATGAAGCAGCAAAAATTTTATATCAGTTACTGCATCACGGGGTCATCTTAAGAAATTCCTGTTCTTATTGCTGTCTAGATGCATTTGGCATACCTGCCACTGGCTTCCTCTCCCAATGGCCTTCATTCATCTTCCAGTCAATGCGTTTGTTACTCACTCCGTTCTCCCTCATTCCGTCGCTCGATCTCTCCATCCCTCCATCCTTCCATTCCTTCATTCTTTTCGTTGCTCTTTACTCCATTGCTAAAAGTATTCTACGTTCCTTCAACCCAGCGTTCATCTCTCTTTACCGTCTCAATCGCAGCCCTGTAGTTGCCCACCCCCCCCTCTCTGCCATTTCTGTCTCCCTCCCAATTTGCCCTTCGGCTCTTGCAGCGCCGAAAACGTCTATTGATTTTCCTGTAAGTTCTTGCGCATGCGCAGACGCATAGATCACCGTCGGCCATCTGTAACATCGACAACCTGACATCAATACACACATATATCTAGCTACACACACCTACAAGCACGCACGCACGCACGCACACACACACACACACACACACACACACACACACACACACACACACACACACACACGCACACACACACACAAACACACACACACACACAAACACACACACAGATATACAGAGTTGTCGATCAATTATACATAGATAGTAGATACATCATCTATAGATCTTAGCATTGACACACACACATATGTATATATATATATATATATATATATATATATATATATTGAGTAATGTGGCTATTCGTTCAGTCGTGTATGCATATAATATAACAATGCACATAACGATAGATGCATACATACATTCGTATATACATATATACATAATTATACAGAGATACATAGTATAACAGTGTATAATATGCATATTGGCTGACTGCGTCCAAAGTTTCTGCCCTCATCCTTTTCTTCCTCCTCCTCCTCTTCCTTTTCGTTCTCCTCATCCTCCTGCTGTGCCTTCTCCTCTTCGTCCGTTCTGCCACCCACCCCGACTCATCAGTCATCTTCCTCCCTGTACGCCATCACTGCTTCCCTCCCTCGCTCTGTCTCACTGGCTCCCTGCTGTCCTTGCCCTTCTGGCTGGCTCTCTGAACCCTCTGCCTCTCCCTCTGTCTACCGTTGCGATCGCTGCCGCTTCGAAGCCCAAAAACCGATACCAGCGAAACAGCCACTGAACCACAGACACGGACAAACACATACACACACACATCTAGACACACACACACAGCCCTACCCACACAGACACCGAAACGGATACCAAGACGGACACGGGAATGTGCAAGCATACACATGAACCCGTGCGTACTTGCACGAACCCAGCACGACAGAAGAATACACAAACACACGAATACACATACAGACAAGCAGACAAAGAAACGGTCAGAAACACCCTGCGGACAGTTCGAACAGCCGCGTTGCATTTCGGGTAGAGCGCATTCAAAATGGCGCCCGGCTTTCGACCATTCACCGATCGTCGTCATAGACCAGGCCAAGGCAGCGCTCCGCCGAGCGGCGGCCGGGCCGCACCAAGCGAGCGCAAATCATCGCTGAGGCAAGCGCTAAGCGCTGAGTAGGGAACGGCGGATGAGAGCGCCGCTGCTGAGTTTTTTAAGCGGACGAGGCTAGCGCTGAAGACGGAGCCTTTCAGTTGAAGACTCTTCGTTACGTCGAGTCGTTCGTTGCTTTGCGCGCCTCAGACCTATAGGACTCTCGAAACAGGTGCGAGATTCTCTCAACAGCGCCCCAGCTACGTAGCACATATACTGTGGTGCCAGCAGCTATCTGAAGCCAGGCGCTGGCCTGTAATGGGCAAGGCCTTAGGGATTGACAAGGCCAACGTAGACGGAGAATAGAACGTGGTATTGACTAATGTCAAACATATTTCAGTCAGCGTATTGTTGGGCGACGGTAGAGGCAGCGGGAGTAATGCGGGTCCCAAAGACTCAATTGCCCTAGACACAAGCTAGCAAAAAACGCCCTCATAACGATCACGTGAACGCTTCGAAGTACGCCATTGGCTTTATGAACGGTCACGTGACGGAATCGCTCTAATATGTCGGTTTTTGAGGGTGGCTTACAACGGTGATCTATCTGTCATCTGTTGGTGATATATACTACCAGTGTTAAGTTCGACGGGTGTAAGTAAAACCACAATGAGCTCGTACCACGTCAACTCGCTGGCCAACTACTGTTTCCAAGGCAACGTACCCGTTGCGCAGGACTGCGAGGACATGGAGGGACAGCGCGACTACCAGCATATGAGAGGCGTACCGTACACGGACTATTCTGGTGCTGCGTACCCAATCGGGTACGGTTCGACGTACCACGGATTCTCGTTCAACAACGAACTCTGTAACGGTATCGGGAGTGGCGGAGGCAGCGGCGGATTCTACAAAACGAACGACTTGTCGCGACACCTGTCGTTCAACGTCGGTCACACTTCCGGCGCCTCGTTCCGAAGTCACGTGCCGCAGACGGACGTCTATCGGAGCGCGCGGGCTTATGGGTACGACGTAAATTCAGACGTATATGGCGGCGGCGGAGGAGGCGGCGATTGCGTCGTCAGCCCGATAGATGGCGTCTACAAAATGGCAGCGCCGATGGACGGAAGCGGCGGACGGCAGAGGATTATGGGAACGGAACGAGAGGCGACTTCCGGTTCGTCGCCAGTTCCGGTCGACGCACTGCAAAAAAACTTCCAGTCTCGCGACGCGCCGACGTCACTTTCGTTTCAGGTGACGTCACCGTCGCTAGGCAACCAGCTGGCGGAGCCGACGCAGCACGCCGTAGTCATGGCACCAAGGGTAACAGGGGTCAAGGACACCGAAAGTCTGTCTCCGGGGTCGTCGAGGAGTTCGTCACCGGTCAGCTCTCGCGGGGAGAGTAACCAGGAGGACTGCCCAGCATCGTCATCCGTGGCTGGAGGGGAGTGGCCACAGCACGTGACACCGACGACCGGAAGTGGTGGAACAGCTCAGCATGTCTATCCGTGGATGAAACGAATACATCCGACAAGTGGTAGGTCATCAGTCAATCAGCAATCCATTTCTCTCAGTCGTTAGATCTATGAAATATCTGCTGACTGTTATGCTAACAAGTAATTTCAATTGTCTACAAGGATTGTAACCCATTAGATTATTATTAATATTAAGGACCATTTATATAGCGCCCCTTCAAGGCAGTCTCCTCAGTGGCGCTCCCAGTCCAGCCACGGCTAAAAAAGTAGTCTTTAAATTAGTATTAAAAGTAGTATAGTGACCCATAGGGACCAGACGGAGCGCCACTGGAAACCCATTCCAGGTCGTAGGGCTAGCAACCGCAAAGAAGCTGCGCAAGCGAGGGACCATGAGTTGCACTTGGTCAGCTGATCGAAGAATAGATGCGTAGTGTTCAGTATATGAAGTCGCTATTTATAAAACAATCAGTCATTTAGTCAGTCAATTAGTCAGTAATTTAGTCAGTCAGTTAGTCAGTCAGTCAGTCAGTCAGTCAATCAGTCAGTCATGCAGGCCGGCAGGCAGTGAATCAACACTTATCGCCATCATTTGATGCCCATCAGTAAGTCTGCTGTTTCGCCCACCAATTCTGACGATCGGGGTTCATTAACCTGGTAGACAAGTTGTAAACTAACTCCTGTAACCCAATGAAATACATCACGCATCAATATAAAATATAACCGTTATTCTCATTCGTTGTTTCTTACCCTCCGGTCACCAGGCGATGGTCGCCTGGGAGACCTGACAAAGAAAGAACAGTCCAAATTCCGGACAGAAAGAGATCGAATATCGCGAAGCGTTTAAGATTAATTGACCAATTCATTAAATTTACTTAATTTCACGAATCCAAGTAATTGTAACGCAACATCATTAATGCGTTAATTGGTAACGTTTCCATATCCTGTATAATCCCGGGCTTATTCTGTTCGTCGACCCTTAAACCAGCAGCGAACCAATCCTAAGGTCATGGACGCAGACCTCTGATGCCATTCACCTGGATGCAATGATGATGTCAAGTTATAAGGCACAAGTGTAGGAGCAAATTGTTAAAGGTCGTTACACGGAACAGGATATAGAACCCGCAGTTGCTGAATTATAATCGCGCTATCGAATAGAGATGACCATCACTAATCTCACCGAACATCTATTTTGTATGTGTAATCGTTTTGACAGAAGTAGGCTACAGGACGTAGTTGTATAGCAGTTCATACTCTTAGATCTCTTATGATCTTGCTTCAGTCTGCTATATATTACTTTGCGGTGACACTGTGGTGGCATACAATAATAAGTAAGTAAGTATATAGTGCCAACTGTATGTCCACACTTTGGTGAATTGCCTTTTACCTTTGCATCCTGGGTAATAATCGCGATGTCGTCTGAATCCTGTCAAACCGGGATCGTAAGGAAAGGGTGTTATCCGAAAGGAAAGGTTGTCATTTGTCAGAGGTTATGGATTCATTTAGAATCAGGTTGTACTGGTTGTTCTTCAGTCGAAAGACCCGAAAGATACTATGCTTCTAAAGGTTGCAAACTCTTTATAGAAGCGCCACGTAAATGAACGATTACCCTACCTTACGTTCATTTGCAATAGAACAATTAACCTGCCCTTATTTGCATCTCGTTTGTGTGACGTTGAGCGATGAGACAAATTCCAGCGAAGCATTGGGATTCGAATTTGACAGTCAACTACGATCAAACCCCGAAACATTAACTATAATAACACTGAATTTTGACGAATTAATTAATTAATCAACTCATAATTATTTGTACATCATCGGAGACAGCAGTCTGTACTTTAGCGGTTATCAGTACACGCTGTTACCTTTACCGTTTCACTGGAAGGTAATCAGTCTTCACCAGCATTGACCATTTACCTGAGAACACAGGCAGACAGAAGGACAGAGACGGACAAACAGGCATATAGACAGATACACATACAGACCTACAATGATAAACAGACACACAAATTAACGATGTAGACATATTACCATTATTATTAATTAGCAGTTTCTATAGCGCCGATGTCTAATGCACAAGGCCCCAAAGCAGGCCGCATTCAGGTAAACATCCAGAAGAGATATACACACATACGCTTAGACATATATACCCACATACATACAAGCATATGAATGCGTACACCCGCGGACGTCATAATTCCTAATTAGTGTATTTGCGGGGACAAGTTGCCACATTGTCTGAAATCCCTGACGACACATTGATTCCGTAATATTATAGACTTCCATTAATCCATTACGAACAGATTACCTGCTTTTCCATCTATTAGTATCATCCAGTTCCACCTCCTCCTACTCCTCCTCGCCCGCCTCTATCACCCCAATCCCTCCCTAGCCCGTTCCCACCCACGTGTTCGCCTACAATCGTGCAGTCGTTCTTCCCGCCCCATAAACTGTCATCAGGACCAATAACTGCCTCGTCCCTTATCGCTTCGTCGGCGTACGACTATTTTATAGCGCATTTACTAGCTAATGGTCTATCAAGGAGGTGTTTATTGGTTGAAATATTGCGCCGACGCACGACTAGACCCCGTGGCCCAGGTTACCGATCGGCTTTTTATCGCGACCATAACTACGCAATAACAATTACGCCAATTGGGCTACAACACGCCGCGACGGTGGTGAGCAATGTGCAACGGTACAGGACGACCCCTGGCAACACGGGGTGAGGGAAGTGGTAGGGTGGTGCGGAGGGCGGGGCTAATGCGAAGGGCCGCCGCAGTTCCGATTGGTCGAGATAAACAAACATAGACGTCAAAATGGTAGAGCGTCGCTGCGATCGCCGGTGTTGACGTCACGTGATTCGAGTTTGCGCAGGCGCAAACACATGTTTTCGAGAGCGGCTTATATATGGAGATTGGGAGTCGGACTCCGTCGGGACATCTTGCGGCCAAGTCATCAATCAGTCCGTCGATTTGTACAAAGAGAACTTTTCTCACTTGTGTTATACAATCAGCTCTTAGTCGTAGAACCAACCGAATCCGTTTTTTTTCTCTCGTCTACGTCGAGTTTCAGATCCGCAACACTTGATAAAGTCAGAGTACATCAGTTCATAATACTGTTAAAAGACTCAACCTCCGAACACCTTTGCCCGATGTAACCTTATTCCTGCAGGACATGGGAAATTGTCGCTCGTATCCTGTGTAGGCCTTTATAGCTCCGTTTCGAAGGAAACTCCTCTGAGGTGTCCCCGACCTTAGAACACAAATCACAATCGAACAGAACAGTTTCAACTTTAAATAACTTGCGGAGTTCAGGAATAAAATACCAATAACCTTTTGTAATGTAAAGTCGAAGCGGTAATTTATATAACGCCTAAAGTGACCAAGCGAACAGTGAGGCTTATCTAAATTTGGTCGCATGCAGTGTGATGGAAAGTTCAGTCTTATCGTATACGCTGACTACCAACGTGAAGACAATCGGACGGTGGTATTGTATTGCCAGCGCTTGTGATTGATAGTCGCTCTGTGTTTCCTATATATATCGCCTCAAAGACCTGTCATGGACAGTTTTCTCGGTCGCGGTCTGATTCCCTATTTCCTATCAAATTCTGTTATCCTAGATAGGACGAAACATTTCAGCCGTGCTGGAGTCGGGAGCACCTCTGAGTAGTTCTCCTTGAAGAGGCGCTATATAAATGTTCGTTATGAATGAATGAATGACTGAAACAATACAGGACAGGGCGAGCCCTGGGAGTGGCAAGACAGGACAAAGTTATGTGAAGGGGAAAATAGTACAGGTTCCCTGTAGAGAAGGTGGATATTTTGTACGACTTTTATTGATCAGATATATTTTCTCGCAACCATAGGCGACCAAATGAATCTCTAAACTCCTGGTTGAATTACTTAGTAGATTGTGTGATAAGATGGTTTCGGTGTTGGCTGTCTACTGCATTTGTTTTATGTTGTTTTCGTGTCCTATTGTATTTCTATTGCATTGAATGGTATTGCGTTGTATTGCATCCTGTCGTATTGTATCGTCCTTCATCATAATGTTTAGCATCCTATTGTATTGCATTGCAAAGTATTGTACAGAATTGTTTTGTTTCCTGTTGTGTTATGCAGTCGTTGATTCTGGGAAGTTGTATAAAAATGCGGCCCACGAACAATCAGTTAGAAGAAGAAGAGCAGTCCCTCAGCTAGCCCAGAGGCAGCCATGGGTATAAAGTGTTAACGACTTCATTTTCTTAGCCTCGGCATATGAGGGCGGGTGGCCAGTCCTCTCCCTCGCCGTCTCATCTTCCCACTCACAGTGTACGGTCAGTGTACTCATCATAGCTGAGTGGGCTAGGGGGCGCAAGTGGATCAGAAATCTAGAACCAAATCTACTGCCCTGGCGGGGATTTGGATCCCCAATCTCTCGATTAGTAGTCCAGCACGCTAACCACTACACTATCGAGCACACTCCACCCCCAGCAACATACAGTTAATAGGATGAAAAAGGAAGAAACAGAGATGTCTCAATCAGTGTTCAGAAGATGAGTGTAAGACTAAAACCAGAAGTGCGCGAGTTTGAGTCCTCCTATTAGTCCCTTGAGAAGGTATCTCGAGCTTAGCACCAGCGATCAATTATTATTATTATTATTATTATTATTATTATTATTATTATTATTATTATTATTATTATTATTATTATTATTATTATAAACAAATTTTATTATTTAAAATGAACCATCAGACACTTTGAAACTGTCTTAGAAGCGTTATTATTATTATTATTATTATTATTATTATTATTATTATTATTATTATTATTATTATTATTATTATTATCAACATCATCATCATCATCTTCATCATCACTACCATCATTATCGTTATCATTGTATATTACGTATTTGACTGTAGGCGCTATATAAATAGAAGAAGAATTTGATTGCGTACATTGGGGTTAAGCCTATGTGTACTTAGGTTTCCGTGCGTGGAATTCGTCAGATGGAAGAAGTCTTTGCAGAATTAGGAAGGAGCTGCGTGGCAAGGAAGCAGTGGAGCCGGATCATCTTTCCAGGCTGTTGGTACCAGTCAGCGATCCTTTATGCTGGCATCCGTCTTTCCACGCAGGACCTTGCCGCACCGGCTTCCCCGACCCTGGCACTCTCCCTCCTCCCAAGTGTGTTTCCAATCAGAAGGGAAAGGAGAGTCATTTGAACCAAATCGGAGACCACTTTGGGGTCACGTGTTACATCCTCCATCCCACACTGCTGAAATATGGGGGCAAGTAAGGGCGAAGTTATGGGCAAGGGATGGTAAGGTATATAAGGTGGAGTAGTCTAGGTAAGGTAGGAAAAGACGAGGCAAGCAAGATAAAATAGGGCAAACCAGGGCAAGACAAATCAAGGTACATGGCACGATAAAGTCATTCCTTCATTTATTCACTCATTCATTCATTTGAACATTCATATAGCGCCCCTTCAGTGGGGCTACTCAGAGGTGCTCAAGTAGCTTAAGGCAAGGCAATGGGATAACACACAATCAGGTGGAGACAAGGCAAAGTTAAGGCAACCTCTGCAAGTTAGTAGGTGTTTATTTAGTACGTATACAAAGTATTCGGTTCGTGGATATGATTAGAACCTGATGACTGGTGAATTCGACCAGCTATCTGCATGCGTATACTTTATCGAAGCTTCTGTTCTGTTTTGTCTGCCTATCCGTCTATCTCTATGTGAGTTTGTCTATTTGTATATCATCCGAGTCTTTCCAGCTGTCCCTGGTTCTGCCTATATATATCTGCCTGCCTGTCCTGATAACTCTAATGGTGATGGACGATGATTCTGAGCGAAGGACTGCTGTTGCCAATGACAACCTTGTTCCAGATAATTACAATTATTGTTGTTCGGTGCCAGAATTGTTGTTTTCGACGATGATTATGATTGATATGACGATGATAATGACACGATGTGATTAGGCCTACGTTGCTGATGATTATAATGATGATGGCAGTTTATGTAGCATTTATTGCTGATTTTTCATCATGATGATACAGACGACAACGATGACGATGATAACGACGATGTTTATGCCAACAAGGAAGACTTAGATGATGATGAATTTTATGATGATGATGATGATGATGATGACGATGATGATCTCTACGAATGCTATAAGGGTAATGATGACAACAGCGACAACAACGACGTAGTAGGCGTTTTCGTGCAATCATGTTGATATATGTAAGCGCATGTATGTAGCCTATGTATATATGTATGTATGTATGCATGTATGTATGTATTTATGTATGTATGTATGTATGTATGTATGTATATAAGTATGTATGTATGTATTTATGTTTATGTGCATATATATGTATGTAGGCCCATCCGATTATTTATATAGCGTCCTTTAGAACCTATATGTGTTTGTGTCTCTGTGCAGACGGTGCGGATGGAGACAGTAAGAGGACGCGGACGTCCTACACTCGGCATCAGACGCTGGAGCTGGAAAAGGAGTTCCACTTCAACCGCTACCTTTCCAGGCGAAGACGCATCGAGATTGCTCACGTGCTCAACCTCTCCGAGCGCCAGATCAAGATATGGTTCCAGAACCGCCGGATGAAGTGGAAAAAGGAACATCCGGTCTCGTCAAGCACGGCCAAGGCACATGCGCAGAAGACGACGGACATTTCCGCCGGAAGTGGTGTGCATCGTAGCATGCACGGCGATCTGATTGGTCCGCCGGTCGACCAATTGGAATCCAAGTGTTAAAGAAGAAACAGTCTCACCACGAACTACTTACTTACTTATAGTATCGTATCCCAAATTACAGTTCTGTTTTATCATCAGTGTAACAGGCTAACAGTTAACAGTTAACCGTTACAGTTAACTGTAATTATACTGTTAAACTTGACAGAATAATATAGTACATTTGTGTTACCGTTACAGTTCACACAGGTGTTTGTGAGGCTGCTACGCAGAGTAATAGGCGTTGTTACGTTACTGCTAATAGTATCAAAGACACCTGCAATATTGCTATTAATGGCAATATGGGCGTCATCGATGTAACTATAAATAGTAACATAGATATCGTCGACATTTGTAGCGACATAGCTGCTGGCAAAGTTACTAGATTTAGTAACAATTTTACCTTTGGCACTTTTAATAATAAGGCATAATAAGAAAACGATAACTTGTAAATGACTGCGTTGGAGTGGGTCATACGTGTGTGCGAGAACCTGCAAGTGATGATTTTTCCCGTTATGACAGCATTGCCTGTTTACAGTTGAACATGTCCTTACGATGCAGCGAGGAGATCCTTCGAGAAGTACCAACAGCAGATGCCACAAGATGATCAGATTACACTGATTCATAATATTATTACATGTGCCGACACAACAGCACATTTTTGTGAGATACATAAAAGGCGATATAGTAAGTGTCCAGATACAATACATACATATTTGCATGCACAGTTACACAGATACATACATACAATGTCATACATACAACAAAGATGAAGTACTGATTGCTAGAATTCCTTCGTCTTTCCATTTCCAACTCTTGTTCTACGGTCGACGTTGCTCTATAAGCGATACAATACAATACTATTCCATGCGATATAATATGACAGTGTACAGCCTAGTGCATTACCATGCAGTGCAAAACAATTTCTTTTGTATCATTAGCACCTATACTGATCCAAATTGCATTACCGGTGCTATAGAAGTTATTCATTACTTGTTTGGTTACAAGCACTTTTATATAGCGGCGGATTTAGCCACAGGCGCGGGGCGGTTCACCCCTTCCCTTTTGGTTATATGCCGGCGTCTCTAAGGCCAGACCCATGCAAGATGGGTAGTTGAATGTGGCGCCCCTCTGGAAATTCGCCTGTCCCCACGCAAGCCATTGTGTATCCGCCTCTGCTTTTGTAGCTGCTTCGAGACTTAGTCAACGTGTTTTATTAGCAGAAACTTGAGGGTCAGTTCTGATTAACTACTGTATTTGAATACGCCTGAATTAAAAGAATGTGCATTTTATTCTGAAGGTAGTTGGGTCGGCAACGACCTGACCTACTTGCAATACGACGTCATCTAATGAGCATATTAGCAACATGACGAAGACTATAGCGCGCTATATCAAAACGCGGTGACGTCAATTTTACGATTAGTTTGATCATTTTACAAAGCAAGCGTGTTATCTAGCAACAGGGTAAAGTCGCAGAGAGATTCCTCAATTCCGAATGACATCTCTAGGTTGATATTATCTGGATGACGTCATTTAATTATGCTCAAATTACGTCATTAGAATCTGATAGTCCTCGTCGTAGAGGAGATTCCCGTTCGTTGTGTCTTTCTTGCATATTTAAGAATGACGTCATCAGTTGTATGATTACACCTTAGTCACAATTCCGGTGTGACGTCAAAAAAGCAACGTAGCGTATTTATATCTCGTCTTTGTTAATTGTAATTATGGTTTTCAGATGGACTTAAATTTCGATGTTGTCAACGATTTCGTTAATAAATGAACTATGACTGAAAATAATTTATATTACGTGGCTATTTATGAATTCTTGTACACGTGGTCTGTTTGTACATTGTATACAAGTAGGTTGTATTGTGTGCTGTTTTTTCAATGTTGAACAATTATTTTGACCATGAATATTATATATTTACACTCCACTATTAGGGCATTCGCTTTAAAAAAAATTTGGCCGGAACTCTCATTTATTGTCTGATACAGCCACACAGGCATTACTGTGCTCTTTAATATATAAGAGGCTTTACAGAGCGCTGTAATAATGTCAGAATTCTTTTCCTTGCACTGCATTTTACAATCCAACCACCATTTTTTTCAATTAACGATTGAAAAGTAATAAAATAAATTGTTAGCTAAGATCAAACAATAGTGCGACAAGAAAGCTCGTATAGACATTAACTGTCCATGGTTTCAAAGCGTATTCAATCTCGCCTACTGCCTAGTTTGTCTAGTTACTACAGAGGGCACATTAATATCTGCCTATAGACAACGTTGATTGCTGGGTTTGTGTGCTTTCCGGCCACATTAGAGTCTGGCCTTTCCAAACATTACTTTCAGGAACGTGAAAAAAGCCGTAACCAATGCAAATTTCCATGGCTTGGTTGCTATAGGCAACGCTCAATGGTTGATCGTTTTGGATGTAGCAGTTTTAATTAATAGTGCTAGAAATTGTAACTGCTGTATATAATTACAAATGAACTGGGCATTTACCTAACTCTACTTCATTATGTCTGCAACAATGCTTTGATAAAATAAATGGCATTCGAACATGACGTCACAGTGACATCAACGATCGTGTTTCTAAAAGAAATGCATGTATCAGAATAATGTTATCAAGTCCGTTACCTTCACGATTATATCAACCTAAACACTGTAACAATTCCTGTCTTCCTTCGTCTCTGGTCTCCTAGCAACCGGAGTGTTTTCTGGACAACCCTCTAACTTGACGCAGTGCTCTGAATATGCTCTTGCCCTGTGTTCTGTTTTTGAGTAGCGCTTCCGCAATTCTGTGGTCAATATAACGGCGCCGTATTTCTTTCAACTAATTGTCCGGATGAGTTGATTTCGAGGTCAGGTTTCGTCCTACGAACGCATGCACTCAATGACACCTAGAAGGGCGGTGAGGACAATCAGCCGTATGGAGCCCTGCACTTGTCGCTTCAGTCTATTTTTATGAAAAATTTGAGTGGATTAGACTGCGTTATATTGAAAGACATTCCAGTAAGAAAAAAAACCGTTTACAGCTTCCCTTGCTGGTGTGAAGTCAAATCAGGTCCGGGAGAAAACAGTTCCGAAATATTTGTGATTAGTTCACGTGACCTAGACCAGAAATATCTCCTATTCTAAAAAAATAGGACCGTGCTGCCTATAATTACGACTGATTTAGAACGATTGACTTTGTTGACTGCTTGATAATCTATTTTCCATCCACTAAAATATTGTCTCCTGTCAAATTTTGCTGTCAAGGCGACAGAACACTGTAAAATTTGCATCACTGTGTTATACCGATAGTAGTCTTTGCCCCGGAACCGATTTGGCACGAGAGCAAAACCTCGACGCCGGCCGTCTCGCGAGATTTAACGAACATCTCGCGAGATTGCGTTCGCTGTTTTGCGACGCTTCCGTGGGACAATCGGAAATCATTGAAGCGAGGAATAGGTTTGGCGGATGTCAAGTGAAAGAAGGGACTCTGAGGAGATGTTTCCCACCGACTGACTCGATCGACGCATTTCCGACACAACAATCAACACACGCCTCACGGATTCTGTCTCAAAGACCGACAACGCACAAAAGAACTCAATATCATTGTCTATATGTCTTCCCCTGTATGTCTATGTCTGTGTGTGATTGTTGGGTCTGTGTTCTGTGTGCTTTCCGGCCTCTGTCTATATCTGGTTGTCTATCTGCCTGTAATTGTTTATCATTGTCCGTCTCTATCTCTCTTCGCTTCTGTCTGTGTCCGTCTTTCTATATGTCTCCGCTTCTTTTGTCTGGTTCTGTTTCTTGTCTCTTTTGCTACTTGCCTCGTTTCTTGCTCCATCGTTTCTTGTCCTCTCCTTTATAAATGTACTTAACACTGTTCATCGCTCTCTCCTCATATTTTCCTATGTCGCAATTCATTCCTTCTTACCTTCATTCTTCCGTCCATCCTCCTAGAAATGATGCAGAGACAAATGAAATACGGAATCAATCAAAAAAGTCAGACAGTCAGGTAGAAATATAGCCAAGCAGAGAGAACGTATTAAAAGGCAGAAAGAGAAACAGACAAACATATTAGCAGACATACAAGTAAGCAGTCGCTGACAGTTTCGTAGTTACTGAGAGATCTAATGAGTTCAGGATAGAAAGAGCAAGATTGCGATGAAATCAAGGAAGGAAATAAGGAATGCAGGAAAGATGACAGGAAATCAGTAAGAAAGGAACCAAGGAAGGAAGGAAGGATAGAAGGAAGGAAGACTTGAAAAAGGACGGAAGGAAGGAAGGAGGAAAGAACAAAGTGAGGATGAAAGGAAGGAAAAAAGGAAACAAATATAAAAAGAATAAGAAAATAAGGAAGGAAAGAAACAAGGAAAGAAGGAAAAAAGTAAGGGAGGGAGGACGGAAGCAGGAAGGAAGAGAGGAAGGAAGGAAGGAAGGCATGAGACGACGAGGGCGAGTGAAATAGAGAGCGAGAGAGAAAGCGAGAGTAAGAGGAAGATAGTGCGAGACTATAGAAGAGGGCGACTTTCACAGACAGACCAAGATAGATCAGGAGAGAGATATAGAGACAGAAAGACAATGAGTGAGACAGACAGACAGACAGACAGACAGACAGACACAAATACTGAGGCAGAGACAGAGAAGGTTAGAGAACAACACAGTTGGTCGTGACGCAGCGCATCATATGTCGAGACTAGGCATCATGCTGCTGAAGAGGCAAGCGGACAGAGAGGCAAACACAGACAGATAGAGGCAGTGACAAGTAGAGCACCTATATAGGCGTGATTGATTCTCGTCCACCGAGCTGAGCACTCATCCCAGCATCAGCAGCCATACACAAAAGAAAGAACTATGATGAATCACAATGCAGCCTCTCTCGTTCATTCTCTATGCATGCATACATATCTAAGATATATAACTATACATTTTACAAATGAATATATGTATGTATATATATATAATATCTGATGACTATGGCGGAATGAATTACAGAGCGATGTATTGCTGTCGCTATTTTTAACGCTTCGATCGCCGACTCCAACCATAACTGTTCTGGCTTTGCTTATCTGCATGCTGACCTTCGCATCAAAGGACCATCCATATCTATAGTACATATATACATGCACACAACATATGCTGATGCTGTGTATAATACATATATATATATATGTAAGCGTGAGCACCATATGTATTAACTTCGTTCGTGAAGAGCAAAAGTTCGATAGCCATCGATGTCTTCTTTATTAAGCCCTTTTTGACCGAAAACAAATGAACCAGAAGCACTCTGTGTGTGCGTGTGTGTGTGTGTGTGTATATATATAATATATATATATATATGTATATATTTGCCTAACATTGCATGCGTAATAATATTTGCATATATCAAAATATATATATATATATATATATATATATCACTGTGTATATATATATATCCGCATATATCAATCGTGTATTGAATGTGCATGGCCTTGACCGTGAATGCTATCGACTTCCACAATTATATAGCGCTTGCGTGTCTTGCGATGCAGTTTCTCCGACACGCACGCGAATGGACAAACAAGTAGAGACAAAGCCTTGAATCTGATTCATGTCATGCTGGTAATTAGTGAATTGTTATAAGGTCAATTATCGTGCATGGGTAGACCTTCAAATCTCAGTTCATCCTGCTGTCTGTTTGTCTGTCTATGTGTTTCTGTGTGTCTATCTGTCTGCCTGTGCCCCTCTGGCCCCATACCTCTCTCCTCCTGAAACCTCTCTCTCCTTCCATCTTTCACCCTTCCGCATTTCTTGACCGCCAGGAATCCTACTCTCTCTCTTGCACTTCTTCGTAATCCTCTTTTCAGTCTCTCCTCCTCCTCCCCTCCTCCTCACATTTTTCCTCTTCCTCCTTCTTCTCTCCCTCTTTACTCCCTTCCCTTTGTCTTCTTCCTCCTTCCTCCACAAGTCCTCCTTTCCTTTCCCTTCTCTCCATTCTACGTCTTTCTCCCATCCTCTTCCTTTTCCGTTCCCCTATCACTTGCTTTCACATGCTTCCTCCTTTCCTTTTCCTGTTTATGCTCCTCTCCCTCCTCCTCCTCCTCCGTTCCTCCTCCTCATCCTGCAGCGTTCCTCCTCCATTCATCCATCGGTCTGTTGGTCCTGGGTCCTCGATCCATCCGTCCGTCCGAGGACCACCTTAAGCGGACGTCATCGATCAGTGAGCCCGGATCTCTGGCTGACTCCGTCGTCCCACCGTCCATCCATCATCGGACAGCTAGCCACCGAGTCCACCGAGAAATATTTCCTCTCATTAATAGTTGATGACCAAAGGAATTGATCGCCAAAGTCGACTGACCGCCCAACGGACGAACGGACGGACGGGGACTGCAGGGAAGAGGAGAAGCATCGGGTGGGTCTACATGCCGCCTGGGCCTCCCAAAGACGAATGATCGATGCCCCTAAGACGTCCCACTGTGTCCCGCCGCCGCCGCCGCCGCCCGAGCCCACCAATTCGGCCAACGTCGAGCCTGGATGGTCGCATAATACGACCGGAACGCAGGCGGACAAGCGGACACAGGCAGACGGATAGGTTGCAGGGAATGAGAGATGGACAGACGGACAGGCAGGCAGACAAGTCATGACAGATAGCTAGAACGATATACTTCAGAAAGACAGGCACACAGTAACACACAAGCATATTTAGACACCTAATGACACATACATAGGCACTTACAGTAGATGACACATAAATGGAATTTTAAAACTCACAACAATGCATCCAGACAGACAATAGGAAGACGAGAGATACGGAGCCGGACTGGCAGCCGGACGAGGCCCCACAAGAGACCGTGGGTGAAAGGCCCGTCCGATATAAATCATCCTCCGACTCGCATGTACGACTGGAGCTGATGAGGGCGTTATTTATGGGGTATACACGGTAAATTAAAACAGTGGCCATGCCGGAGCAAACGAGCGCTCGTTTAGGAGTATGTCCAGTGGTCAAGCGATTATCACTGACCAGCCACGCGACCAATAACACATGTCAGCGCTAAGTGGACCTTAAAAGAGCCACTCCATTCGACGTCATTCCCGAGTCATTCCATGTCAACTGCCTGAATGCCAGTCGAATCCCGGACGGAATTTATGAAGTACCCCCGTAGAGGACACTGCATCCGAAGAATGTATGAGCAGAAATTAAACGATTTGGCCAAATGTTGACATGCATGCTGTAAACAGGAGATTAAGCTGACACAAAGAAAGGCAGACAGACAGAGAGACAGACACATAGACATACAAGTAGGCAGAGATACAGACAGAGAGATACGAGATAAAGACAGACTTGTATAGAGGAAGACCTGTAGGGTGATATGCACACCAGGCAGAGTTACAATTGCTGTTTTTTGTGTAAGATATGCACATATAAAGCGCTATAACAATTGCTCTAATAATAAATACATAGATTTATACAAATTATATTATTGACATACATATTAAATATATTTAAATTAACGTCTTTTACAATAAATTCATTTCCATTTCCTATATGTCAAAAATCAGAGAAATTACAAAGTAAACAAAGATAAGAATATATATGAGACTATGTCACAACCCATTTGTCTTGTACGGCGCAGATTACTGGACAATGCGAAAACGAGATGAGAAAAAGATTCTCACAGGAGAAATGTGTTGGTCACGAAAAATTGTATGAATTTCAAACTAATTAAATCAATGTATAGGATACAGATGTATTCTAAGTTATTTAAATATATATATACACATAATGTATGCCTACTTTAATTCTATTTATAGCCTGTTGTCTGACACTGAAATTCGAGAGTTCAATTAGAAAGCCTTGCGGAAACAGAAAGACATGATTTAAACGAAAACAGGAAAATCAGCGCATGTAAATTCCTTCTACGATATAACTCATAACTCAGAAGATACAGTATAGAAGATACAACTCATATTTTAAAATTCAATATATATATATTCATATATTTATATTGTTTTTAAAAATGAATGATTTACAAATGATTTACATCTACAATTATATGTCAATGTTAACATAGGGTTTAATGATAACATATAATTTTATACGCGTATACACATAAGCCATTCATGCCTGCAGTTATATACATTCAACTAAATAGCCATATATATATATATACATATGTTGAGGCATATATACAGTATAATATATATATATATATATACCAGGTTCAAAAGTAAACATAATAAACTTACATGCCTTTTCAGAAATCCGTTTGAAGTGAAGTCCAGGTATTCGAGGTATCTTTGCGTATACATCTTATGTATGGACTTATACGGAGTACAGACATCTAAGTATAACAAATGGAATATATATAATATATATAGGCACATATATATCAATATTTAGATATATAATTACAGTTGTATGGTACAGTTTTCTATGAAATATATAGCCTACATTTACCTACATAAATGTAACATATCTTTATAAAGCTTACATTCTACCGATTAAATCGGCTGTCATTTGCATGCTTAAACTAGAGGAAGAATTCGTGGAGCTGTTGATAGAAGTGAATTTATCTCACGTTCTCATTGGCACCTAAATCGTTTAATCACATTTTGAGATTTTTCTGCGACGTTTCGTTTAATGTCAACTTCGTTTTAAAAATGTCTAACTGCTTTAAAATTTAAGCTCAAAACGTGTTCTTTAAGCAGGTTAAAATTTATTCAATTTTTAATTTATGAATAACAAATTTGTAATAATAAATAATGAATAAACAAATGGCAAGCGTCAGGAACTGATGATTATATATATATATATATATATTACATTTATATGAACATATAAATATATACATTTATAAATATAAATATATATAAACATATTTTTATATATGTCAATCAACCAGCCAAGTCCAGCCAAAGGGGTTGGCTGGACTAGGCTGATTGGTTGACTTGTTAGTGGACCTTCATGATGAGGCAAAAGGCACTACGTCAATTCCTGATAGGATACAAATACATAATCATGCACATATATGCAGCGTAATTATGACGTGATTAAATGTATATATATATACATATATATATTAGATCAAAGGCATGATAAATATGTATTATATGTTTATATATATATATATATATATATATATATTCGTACCGAAACGACTTGCGTCAAGAACTGATGGTGATGATAATATATATATATATATATGTATGTATATATATACATATATATATAGCGATCAGAGGCCCAGAGAAACGCGTAGGCCTACGGGGAGAGGGACCTCGAAGTGGAATGGAGAGGGGAGGATGGGCATACGTGCTGGCAGCGGAGATTGAAGCGGAGGTGGAGGCGGTTGCGGCAGCAGCGAAGGAGGGGAGGGGAGGGATGGAAAGATAAATCATTCGCTGGAATTAATTGAAATCCATCCCGTCATTCCGCTTGTCAATTTCAATTCCGGCGTCGTTGCTATGGAAACGGTGCATGCTCTGTTTCCTACCAAAATCCGCAAGAATAGAAAACAGAAAATAGATCAGAAGACATGCATAGACGCAGATACAGAGTAGTAGGTCAGTGGGTTCCAACCTTTTAACAGAAACGGAACCTTACAGAAAGCACTCTTTTGCTCAAGGAAACCAGCGCATTTCATCCGTTGAATATTTTTTTAGATAGACGTAGCAGCAACTTAGAATGTTGGGAATATATATAGATTTAGAATCTAAATATTTTGTTGAAATAGATGTAATTGCAACTTGTAATGTTGGGATAATATTTAGATTTTTATCTAAATATTATCCCAACATTACAAGTTGCAATTTGCGCTGGGTTCCTTGAGCAAATTTTTATTTGTACATTAAAAAAACTTGCGTATCAGTTATTTGCGCCTTTGTTGCAGGCCTTAATATTACATTACACTTAGCCTACCACTCAAGTGTAGTGCGAAGAAACACTGTCAGTGAACAAGAGCATTCCTGTTGAACTGAGTCGGAACCTCTGGCCGACGGAACTCCGGTTGAAAAGCACTGCACTAGGTATTATTTATGCAATGGGATGCATCTGTATAATGCATTTAGCACTTATAGACTTATACATTGGATATAAGTAGATGAGAAAATAGTTACACTGAGTATTCATGTATATTGGAATACATCATTATAAATATATAATATGTATGTGGAATCACATACCGCAAAGGTTCCGATTTTCCAACATTGATATCATCACTTAGTCGCGCACCAGTCAAGAACCACCATTAGCTACTGGCTGCGAGTGTTCTGAATATTTAAATGAATTAACAAATTAATAATATATATATATATATATATATATATATTGAGGCATAAATAGCTCAATTCCAGATTTAAAAATGTATGCCCAATTAACTTACATATAAACTGTCGTAATTACAATTACTATTTCAAAAGTATGCAGACTCAGCTGCTGATAATTATTCTTAAAGCGTGCATGTGACCGCTCTCACATGTATGTTATTGGCTGCATAAATATAGGCGTGAATAAAACTTGTATACAAATAACGCACGAACTATGTGCATTATTGCACAGATATTATATGCTTCAGGAACTTACTGAAGCACGTACGTTTACATTTACTGAAATTTTATTTTACTCCTTCTACAATAAAAAAATTGGCAAAATGTTTTTTCATAAGTTTATGTCTGTCCGCTGGTTCACATAATGTTGATAAAGAAATAAAATAACATAAAATTGACATGTGTAATAAAAATTTTCTATGGTCCATATAACAAGTTTTGCGCTTAATTTTAGAAGAATATACAAATAACACATTACATTAATTCAATGGTGATATAAATTATGCGCTGTATAAATCAAACAAGAATATTAATTATAAGATGCATATGTGTAAAATATTAAATATTATATTTAATCTATTGGTATATTGGTATTCACTTTTAAAATATATATATATTATATCATTTATATATATATATATATATATAAATGAAAAATAATGCAATTCATTATATTGGAGTCAGTAATTGAAATTTGTATATATTACCTAACACACAGACATATGTATACATATACATATATATATAGCCCTTTCATGTTTCAAGGTCATAATACCAGACACACATATATATGTATATATATATATTTGGTATAATAAACATAAGCAAAAAGCATATATGCATCAAACACACATGCACCACACACACAGCTATGATGAACATTGTGATTAAATGATTAGTTCATGCATGACGATGTAGACCTACATCCTTCCTGTCTGCTTGAAAGCTTGAAATTTAGTGATGACTCGTTCGCGGTCTTTTTTCCATCGCACCTCTTCCTACTAAATGCTATTTGCTCATGCTTTCAAAACGAACGTACGTTCATGCACATAATAATAGAGTATAAATTGACACAAAATTACAGATTTAATAATGTTGACTCGTCAAAACATGCACAACATTTTATCGATGACTTATATGCGCCTATGAATTGCGTCCATACAGATACATGCAGCTTTTCAAAGCACACAACCACTGCTTCCAAAACAAGCAAACATATATATTATTTATACATTATACATATATATTATATATGACATAAATAATATAGCTATCTATAATAGATATTTATAACAATATATATAGATTTATATGCATAGATTTACACCCACTGGTATGTACACGCCTTCCCATCACAAGCTATACATATGCAGGTTATATATTTACACATATATATTTATGTATACTTGCATGCATTGCTGTTGTTAAGTGGTAGCGTTTATTTCGAGCCAATAAAGATTATTTACTTTCCTATATTGTAATCGTAATCTCAAGATTTCTATAGCGCCCACAGGAAACGAAATCGCGGAAGTCATCCTATTCACAGGCGCTCAGTCAAAACAAAAAAATCGGTAAGCAGGTATGTTAAAAAATCAGTTCTTAGTCTACTATATACATAATTGCAGAAATATATACTATTATATAGACTATTATGTATATATATCATACGCGCATATATGTATATGTCTGCATATATATATAAGAGTATATATGAATATATATAGGTTATATATATAACCTATATATATTCATATATATATATATATATACATATATATATATACATATATATATATATACATATATAGGTTAAATCGCGGGTGTGTGCTGAAGTCGTTTTCAAAATGCTGCTGTTGTTTTGGTTGTTCTGTTTCCAATCGAGAATTCTCCAGTGACTGACAGAAGCAATCGATCACGTGACTGATGACGTCGTCTCTCTGGCCAGTCAATGCATAACGCAGTGCGGCGCATCCTCGGTCAGGGCAATGGCCTTCTTCTGTGGGCGGCTCTTCTATTTCTCTCTCTCTCTCTTTCTCTTTCATCCCATACCACTCTTTTCTACTGCCTCACACTCCCACCCAATTTTCAGGGCCAGAGACACACGCACATAGAGAAAGAGAAAAACCAAGCAATACGCAACAAAACGCGTTTATTCGACGAGCGATTTCAAGGCCGTCTGCCATTGGCCGGCCAGCGTCACGTGGTCTCGACACCCGTCAACATGTCGACGATAAATCAAAAATTAATGGCGGTCGCAGCCATCATCCGGGACCTGACAATGGCTGCAGGCGAATATTATTATTATTAAATTGGTCGCCAGAATTTTCACTTGGGCTCCGGTTGCGATAGGCTATTGCATGTGATGCCGGCCGAGCAGCTGAACGCGTAACCGAAGAAAGGAGTGGAATGCTGCGCAGGACAAGGGAGGGAAGTCATCCGTGTTTCGCCCCCTCAGGTTTATCTAATGCATGGGAGAGCTGTGCGTTCGGACAACGCTGTTCTCGCGTTTCGACTGCGACTCCGCGATAAGAACGTCGAGGGATATGGAATCTGGATAGGGAGAGTGGAAGAGGATGATGATAAGCAGGAGGAGGAAGAGGAGGAGGAGGATAGGAGGACGTTGTCTGTGTGACTGGACAGTGGGATCGTGTACGTGTCGTTACTGGATGGACGAACGCTAGATGGCGACTGCACCCGGGCCTCGTTTTCGTTTACTCACGGAGGGTAGGAAAGAAGATGAAGGTCAGCGACAGAGACAAGATGGCTGCCACCAACTCTGATCAGGTATAGACACATCCGGCTCTATCTAAGCAACTATATATGTATCTGTGTATATGTAACCATTATCATATAATGTACATGTGTCTAAATATATGCGAGTATCTATAGAGGCGTGTATAGAGATAAACCAGAGTTCATCTTGTCTGATATTTAGATGTCATCTGCGTATCACGTGCTATCTATGCTATCTATCAGACGTACACACTTACACCTGTCTACACCTTGTACCGTCAAAATATACTTCTGTTAGTGCCCAAATATATAGAAGTAAGCTTACATGTAATCGAATCTTCACTGTTGTACAATACGCTGATCAACATGGCACTTTACATAATATACTCTTATAACAACAGACATTTATATGCTTAGGACCTACACACTAGAAGTGTACTCGCATTTATTTAATTCTTTAGATACTTAGAAATGTAAGATTGACAAGCTATTAGTGATTTTTAATTTGTTACATTCATATTGGATTCATGAGCCTTTTTAAAATGGGAATCAATCAAGGGAAAAAATGTAGGCTACTCTTAGAAATAAAAATGCAGTTTCCTTGCATTTAAAGAATTTCCTTGCATTGTTAAGGTATGGATAATTATTTGTTCATTCGTTACTCAGTTAAATATTAAGTTCTTTATATTTCTTTATTGTTTTTAGTTCTTTAATATTTTTCTTGAATGAACTGATCATTGATAATTAAAAGATTAGTCTTACTTACCTACTTACTTCATGATTCCGCACTTAAACACACATAGACGCTTGTTTTTGCATATATATATTTTTTATATTTAATTTCATGTATGTATATATGTATGCATGTGTATATATGTGTGTAGGCGTGTCTGTATGCATGTATTTATGTATGTATCTCTATATATACGGTGTATGTATGAATAATGTGCGTATTTATGTATGTATGTGTGCATGTGTTTATAGTATGTGTGCGTGTATGAGTGTATAGCATGTATGTATTCGTGCATGTATGTATGTATGAATATATGCATCTATGTATGTTTATATATGCTGTATATATGTATGTATGTATGTAACTATGCACATATATCTATTTATGTTTCCATGCACATGTATTGCTATACACATTATATATGTATGTATATATGTATATGTGATGAATTTATTTGTGTAAGTAGGTATATGTGAATACAGAGATTGCTACTTGCCTACACTCACGCACATTTGCACACATTAAATTAGATATACATACTTAATGACATCGCCTCTGAGTAGGTCTCTTGAAGAGGCGCTATATAAATATCCAGAATGAATGAATATGCAAATGTTCACATATATATATATATATGCACGCGTGCACATGGATACATAATTCTAAGCTCTATACCCATGCATCTTCATATACATACTAATACAATACAACATGCAGCATAACCTAAATTTGATGTCTATATGCGTATACGCATGCAATACAAACTTGCAGTCATACACATATTTAGACATTGGTATCATTGAAAACCAGTGCACATAATATATGCACATATTAATACGTACATATATTTACATATTGATAATTTGAGATACATTGTTCGTTCAATTCACTGAAATATGAGCAATGTTAAAGCCGAACGGGCGCTATAGAAACTGCGTACACTTACGTTTACTGTCTAAAAAAGACTTGGCTGCAAGGGAGAGGCTTATCTAAGCCCTCATATGCCAAGGCAGAGAAAATTGAAGTCGCTCTTCTTCTTCTTCGTTGTCTTCTTCTCTTCGTATAGTCTTCTCTTGGCATCCTTCTTCAAATTCTTTTGTGCTATGCATGCATATATGTAGGCATGTATGTATATTGTGTGTATTCATGTTTTGTTATCGTAATCGCAATCACATATATTTATGTTGCACCTTTTTTTAGCAAAACTACTCAAAATACTCAAACGTATGTATGTATGTATGTGTGCTTGTGTGTATGTGTGTACTTTGTGTGTATCTGGGATTTATATGGAGCCTTCTGAGAACTTGACAAAAGGTGAATTATGGTTTAGGTTTCTACACTACATGTGAAATGTTACTTTCTGTTTATTTTGAAATTAAATAGACATACTTTGTATTGAGAAGTACATTATATGAAACCAACAGTTGCATACAATGCATTGCTTACACGCTTCGTGCCTTCATTAGCAAGTCTATGAGCAAAGAGGTCATGCATACCTATGTATGTATATACATGCATGCATGCATATATATTTATATGCTTAACAAGATAAAATTATTAATGATAGCAATATATTATTTTTGATTAATTAAATTGGGAATAGTAGTAGTAATAATAATAATATTATTATTATTATTATACAAATTTATTTCTTCATCCAACCAACAAAGTCATATGCAGACGAATTGTTAACTGTATCTAGGGATTCTAGGCTATAGACCGACATTCAGTCCTGGCTATTATTATTTATGATTATTATTATTATTATATCGTATTTTGTGCTATAATTGTCATACCCAATTTCTGTAAAAAAATAATTCGTTTTGTAAACTTATTCCTGTATATATATATATATATATGCACATATAGATATTCCTGTATATATATACACATATAGATATTCCTGTGTATATATATACATACACATATAGATATTCCTGTGTATATATATACATATATGGGTGGATATATATATATAATGTAGGCATGTGTGAGCTGATGGGCTCACGGTATGTCTTTCATTACCAGCTTTCACTATTTACATATAGAGCCATCGATACACCAGACTGAAACAAAGAGTGACATTCCAAGAGTGACCCTTGACCCCTGCTGAACTCTGACTTTGAAACACTGATACCTCTGGGGTCTCGAGTGTCAAACAAAGTCTGGACTGCACGTGTGCTTCAGCATCGACTCCTGTAATATATATAGGAGTTCAGGGCTTGAAGCATTTATAGCGTCGAAAGGATTGGAGAGGCAGGGGAAGTGGGGGTGACTTGTGCCGTTGTCTGTACGAGTTCCTAGATAATGAATTGCCTCTTGAAATTGACTTTTTCGAGTCGCGACGCCCGTAATCCGCGCTCGAAGCTGTCCGAGACTTCATCAAATTTTCATCCAGCGATCCGCATCCCGAGCGAAATCCCTTCATCTCAGCCTCCGTAACAGCAGCATCCCTATCAGGTGTAGGCGCTCAACTCGACAGGTACAAATGACCCTCGACGCCCCTTCCCTGTCCACTCCCCCAAATCTATCCCCACTGTGTGTGTGTTTCGTCTGTTTCTTTCTTCAGTCATTTCCGGCAGAATCTGTCTGGATCGGAAGGTGGGTGTCCAGTGTGGGGTGATGATAGAGTCTGGCATCTGTAGGCGCTCCTACACTTCTCACGTTCCCCTAAAGCATTGCCAACAGTTCCTTCATCAGTCTGCTCGTCAGTGTTTGCTACCGGATTTCTTTTCATCCTCTCATTCACTCAGTCATTCACTCGCTTGCTCATTCTCTCTCTCGCTCTCTCTCTCTCTGTCTTTCTGTCTCTGTCTCTGTCTCTCTTTTTCTCTGTCTGTCTGTATGTCTGTCTGTCTCTCTCTCACTCACTCGAACACTCAGTCATTTGTTCTTTCATTGTTCATCATTCTACTATTCACTCGCACACCCACGTATACACCTAAGTATACACCCACTTATTCACCCATTACGCAGTCAGTAAAATGAGGCAAACGTTTCGATGAGTTTCATGGAAATGTTCAAATGTTTCACTCCTCAGTTATTCTCTTCTGATCTCGGAATATCTCTCAATTAACTTTTAATTTTCTTTACACTTCTTCCAGGTATCCCGTCGTCCCCCCCCCACGTTAACATCCATAGTCTCTTTTTCCTTCTCCCTCCTTTTCTTCTACATTAACTGCTTATTCCAGCTGCATCCGATTTTTCCTTCAATTTTTCTGCCTTTGTTCTTGCTTTTCCAGGTCCTCCACTCCATCCCTATTCCATCCCTCCCGTCTTCCTACTTCTCCTTCTCTTTTCCCTCTTCCTCCTCGTCTTCCCGGCGAGCGCGACTCCTCTGTGCTGATAGGCTGATTATCTTGGAAGACAAATGAGCAAGGTCACGACCCCGTGGGGCTACAAGCCTCCGTCATATCCGATCCCATCGATCGCTTCCGTTTAGATTTGTATAGCGCCGGAACACATGAAATCACCAAAACAGTCTATAGTCATGCTGGTTTATGGAGTGTAAATAGTGCAGTAATGTAAAGTAGTATAACGTAATCCAGGCTAATATCAGTCTATTGATTTCCTGGATATCGATCTCACCTAGGCTTCGTTTTGGTGCTAATGCCTGGTACTTAGATACTGGCGCTACAAAGTTGCTACAATAAATTACTTTAACGTATTGTAAGATAAGTTGAACGACGTTGTTGTGTGAAGTTGTAGAGGTTGAAAAAGAACAAATGCAAAAGCAGTAGATGCCATCGCAGATACCATGTGGCCTCCATTAATAAAATATCTGGTGTCAAGCACATTATTTTTAAGTAAATGCCCGACAATTTATCTAATTACTAGAAGAAGCCAACAATGTCTGGCTATAGGTCACAGTGGCCACGCTATAAGACAGAATATGTACAGATGTGTGAACATTCTGGCTTCTGGTATACAACTAAGGTCTGCTTTTTGAGACAGTAACTGTTGTCTGGTAGGAGGCGACATTAACTGGTTTTACTTCAGTGAGCGGTCTGTCCATACTAATCGCATAGCCACCGATTTATATGTACATTTATTTATTTATTTATCTATTTATCAATTTATTTATTTATTACTATTTTTTAGAGTGAAAAAAACTTAAGTGCATAACAATAAATACAGTAGCACTAAATTGTTATGCACTTAAGTTTTTTTAACTCTAAATGTGGCTTGTGCGCGAACAATTTGACGAAGGTGGTTACCACTGGCGTAAGCTTGTCCAAATATTGGGGGGGGGGGCATTTGGCTATTTATTCTACACTTGTTGCATTAAATGTACAGTCCAGCTCAATTATTTGGGTGGGCACGTGTCCCGACTACCCCCCCCCCCAGAGTCTGCGCCTATGGACTGGTTACACGGAGTCTACTCAGCAGGGTCAGAATCAGTGCAATGCCGAATAGACACCCTTGCTATACACATACAGAAACATATTTGTCTGGTGTTCATATCCGTGTTGACACTTTCTACTTGATTATGGCCACATATAGGGTAACAGTGTAGCTAAATTTAAATAAATAAATTTAGTTAGGAATTATAGGCTACCTATATGATAGATTGATATCCTATTTTGCCTGCTCTAATGTGATTGTAAATTTATTTAGTGCTACTGTACTTAAACTTTGTCGAGCGCTCTACTATGCTCATGCTCCACTCTGTATACTTCTATGGCGCCACTATCTTAATACAGTCGATGGTCAAGTAGTAGCCTATTGTACTTGTAATCACCGATCAAAGGCTTTATATTAAAATAGAAATTTCTGAATTTATGTGATTGTTTCCTGTCATGGTCACTTTGCTTCGCAATGACTTAATATGATTTCAGTAAGGAAATACAGTATCGATGATAGAGTATCGGGAGAAAAGGATCTGAAATTTTTTGGGATACTCTAGTGCCTGGAGCAATCCTGAATGGTATGCTCTGTAGAGTCGCTATATAAATGAATATTATAGGCAATATTAGTGTGCATTATAATAAGAAGAAGAAGTGCAAGATAGTATAACTAAATACACAACAAATTGCCTTCAGGTGACAAAAACCCTGATTGCATGAATCTAAGACTCAATGACTCATTGAATGTGGCACCTCTGAGATTGATGTTTGCCAAATCTGACAGTGACGTGAGAAAGATCAGATCTCAACTTCAGGTCAGTTAAATACAAACAGCTGCATATAGCATATTGTCAGAACGGTTAGTTCAGATTTCCATTAATCAAACTACTGTCCAAAATCTGTAACCAAACTAACTGAAATCATATAATACGAAACAACTTATATACGTGTCTGATATAGTTATTAGAACATTTATTTATTCGGATACATGCACAATTCCGTGCATGTATCGGGATTTTTACGTAGCGCTTTTTATGAGCTTCTTCTAATCGTTATCACAACTGGACATTTATATAGCGTCTTTTCTAGAAACTCCAGATATGTGCTGACAAGACAAATGAGACCCAGGTTAGAAAGCGCTTTCTCTGCCAATGCATCTCATAAACACATCGTAAAAATTTCGTTGACCAGCTGGCGGCCTTCGATGCTATTGAGGCTCTGCTCGTCCTCACTTCGCATACCCTGTAGATCCGAATTTGTGTTGACTTGACGTACAAATTCGTTTCTCGGGCGTATAACGTTGTGTGAGGACCCAACGTCAGTCACCTTGTCTTTCTCCCTTCAAAGCCAAACACAAAACATCACGAAGAAGCGTCACCTTGCGGCATATGGTTACCTAGAGGTTTAGCCACCTAGCGGCATCGTCAAATAGCAGCTTAGCCACCTAGCGTACGCGAGGAACTTAGCAAACAACGGTCTGTTTCTCAGCGTCAGGCAAGTGCCGTAACGTGCAGTGAAAGGTGCCAAACCTAATTACAAGCATGCTTTAACCCACAGTCTGATTGCATATTTGACATAGTTTGCAAAGCAAGGCGGCCACTGAACGAAGCACTTTTAAAAGTGCACGATGTCTGGAAGCAGAATATGCTGTGTTTGGATTGGTCTGAGATATTTTATCTGGCAGTGAAAAGTGCCAACTGTTGGCTGCTTCTATTTTTGTTTTAAGCAGCCACTCATATTGAAGATGTACCTCTGCGGTTCTGCACAGTTCCGCAATGCCATTTAGGTCAATTTCACATCACACACACACACACACACACACACACACACACACACACACACACACACACACACACACACACACACACACACACACACACACACACACACACACACACACACACACACACACACACACACACACACACACAAACACACACACACACACACACACGCACGCACGCACGCACGCACACACGCACACACACGCACACACACACATACACAAACACAAACACACACACAAACAAACACAGGGGATTTTAATCCAGGTCGCAGAGGTGAGAAATCGGTCGGTCACCAAGCTGTTGACTGATCTGGTTACATTGCCGTAAACACTTTTGCCAAGCATGCATGCATTCTCAGAGTGAATGCAATAGTCTTAAAATTGATGTCTGAAACCTGAAGATACTGTAGCCAGAACCCTCTTAGGCATAGATTGTCTTCTAACAAAGCACAGCCTCTGTAAACCACAGCCAGAAGTTTTTGTGTCCCTTTGAAGCAGTCAAACAACCGTTTGCAACAAGCGACAAGAACTATGCTTTGACACCAGAAAGTTTATGCCTAGCCATATCTATGTCTGTCGCTGACAGGTACTACTTGTGTTTCAGGCTATAAGTGTCTAAAGATATCGTTTGCAATCATGTGTCGAGTGCTTAATGACGTCCTGTGGCCGTCTAGGCCTCTGGTGTCGACCTTACCATACCGTATATATACGTGATTTACAGGCTGTTGGAGTTGTTTCTATTTCTTCCCCTCAGGTTAACGACATCTCGTGGCAACATCGGCCGTCATAACATGCATTAGCAATTTCACTAACAGATTGCACATTGAACCATACAGGTAGCTGCTCTAATAAACCACGCAAGTATAGTTCGCACAGCTGACTCTCGTTGCTATTTATTGCGATATATACACGATAATGCTGCTTACTGGAACACTTGTAACAGAATTACCAAGTCAAGCGTATACGAACTTAATAATGTGGAGTAACAAATACGTTTAGAAGATTCTTCAAGAACTCCACAAAACTGATCTGAACAAGCACTGGCGTAAACTTGTCCAAAATATTGGGGGGGGCATGGGGTCTGGACCAGAGGAGCAAAAAAACAAGTTTTTTCAAGATGAAAAGTTGCTTTTTTAAAACAAGTTTTTCAAGATAAAAAGTTTTGTTTGTTTTTTGTTTTGTTTTTATGGTTCTTGTTGTTTTGGTTGTTTTTAAGATTTTCGAATTTCGAATCATAAAAATCATGAAAAATGACATGAACAAGAGCTCCAACTCAGTTTAATTCAGTTGCGATTTCAGAAAATTAAGAATCATGAAATCAATGTTATTAAAATAACTTCTACAAAAAAGAGAGTTATTTAAAAAAAAACAAATTTTGTGGTTTTCCTTTTTTAAACCAATATCCGAAAAAAAAACATTTTTCACCTCTGGTCTGGATAGTCAGCAGAGGCTTCCGGTGTTAAGTTAATGAGTATGAAATGGGGCTTTTTGCTTACATGCAAATTGGTTTCATATTGAAGATATTGAAGATAAAAAGAAATCTTTGTTTTCATTATGAATTTCTGATAGTATTTCAGTTCTGTGTCTCTGTTTTTCTGTTTATGAAGAAATTTGTCTATATTGAAACATAATATTTTAATATTTTAAGAAATTCTCCTCTCGATTTTTTTGGGGGGCATTGCCCCGGCTCCTCAATTATTAGGGAGGGGGGCACGTGCCCCGGCTGACCCCCCAGAGTCTACGCCTATGTAAACAAGTGCGATTAAAGGTAAACAGAACATGCTTAGGAGGTGCTTGAAAGGTCCTCTGTACAAAAAATGCTTGTTACACTACTCTACAAAGTTCGTATATGTTTGAATTGGTAGATCCTGTTTCAGGTGATTATTTTTATCGTGTATTCTTCGCTAGTAAATTAGAATGAAAATGAGAGTCTTGTATCGTTCACAACACCAGCTGTGTTAGCTACCTGTATAGTTTAATGAGCAGGCTGTTGTTGCAATTGCTGATATATGATCTGACATCAACGGCCGATGCGAACATGAGAGAGGAAATAAGAAACATAAATTGCCAATTTCTTTTGCTTCGATGTAAGATTAGGCCGACGTCAGCGACAGCAGAAGATTTAATTAAACACTGGATGTTATTACCTGTGAAATTTATGGAATGAATTCAGAGTGTACTGTGTAATATGTGGTTGGAAGCCGTAGTGTAATGTAAGCAGACATTTATATAGCCCCTGATTCTACCTCTTTAAATAGACGCTGTTTTAAAATGACTTATTCACCATCTATATATAGGCTGCATGTCTAAGTGGACTGGTCTTCTAGATATTGACCTGATTACGGCTTGGTTTTTGTGCGCCTTCGGCTGGTATACCTTGCGCATTTGGAGCCGGCGTTATAGAAGTTACTAATTAACTAAGCAACTTACCTCTCGAGGGTTAGCAGCTGCAGTTGGGTATTCATAATACCAAGTAACCAAATGACAGAGGAATGAATCCAGACAAGGCATTGTCTTAACCTGCAGGAAGGGTCAGGTATCGCTCCTTGCCGTCGCACCCTTGATGCATGGCATATGCATGTACGTGTTCATCCTTCTTAAACTGTCCATCTGTCTGTCTGTCTGTCTGTCTGTCTGTCTGTCTGTCTGTCTGTCTGTCCTTTACAGCGCATTTGATTACTGGTTACAAATTAATGTGACAAACTGATTTGATACAAAGTCAGACATTGATGTTAAACTTTTAACGAAGTCTGTATATGCGATGGTCGCGATGCTGCACATTGTACTGTATCGCAATGATTTGTCCAGCATTGTATTAAGACTTACATTGTTTCATATAATAATTAGTTGATCTATACGCATTGGGTCATAACATAACATAACGTTTATTGTTCCAAATCTGTAATACAGCTTGATCAATACAGAGCTTGATCAAAAGAACATGAGAATTAAACAATCAATCTAATCAACGAATTTAGTGTAACAATAATCAAAGTAATCAACTTAAAGAAATTTTAAGCAGGCATGAGTCGTTATATTACCTTAGCTGTGGAAAAGAAGTAATTTATTAATAAACATGTTCTACGTAAAAAATAGTTACACGCTATGGAACACAATGGGAACCCAGAAGGGATATGGTCCCGCTAAGCAGGGTCCCCTTATTCCTGGTGAAACAGCTTGATGGCAGTCGAGTTACAAATAATATTAATAGTGAATCTGTGTCTGCCTTGAACGAGCGAGAGCTAGTGGTCCAGGACGATCAGGCTAAGCTATTGTGGTGCGACCAAGGGTCTCTGTAAGACGACACACTCAGTGGCACTTTACCAGAGAGTCAATTTCTCATGGCGTCTTGCAGGTTGCGATAGTTCTATTCTGTTCTTCCTGTATCAATGGTCGGCAGTTCGTGGCGAAGTGGTACAAGCGCCAGCCTGCTTTTAGAAAGTCAAATGCACGTTGATCTAACAGCTGATAGCTCGTAAAAATGTAGTGCTTCATAACTATAATATTAGAGCATATCCAGAGGAGGAGTAAATACGTCTTCAACTCTCAAATGAGTTAATAAGAATTTTCCTCCTTAGAACATCTCGACCACAGGATGAACACGTACATGAATTATATATTATATAATAATATTATATGTACTGACGGATATTATAGGGTCCGCTGTTTTAATGCAGAGACAACATATCAGCTGCTTGCCTCCATCATCACTTAATGAATCCTGACTTGAGCTTAGTGACAACACAGCTGTTGAGAGGGACTTCAGTGTAGAACAGTGATAGGTCTTGACAGTATAGACTGAGCTTTTGATACGTATTTAAAAAGACATCATGTTCAGTACTTTCAGGCATACACAATATTACACACACTATGCATGGCTTGTGCTTACGTATGCTTACGAACATACATTATATTATTGGCGCTTTAGAAGTTATGAGTAGAATAGACTGCGTGGGGCGTGGTGGCTCAGTGGTAAGTTCGGCGCCTTGTGACCGGAGGGTTGCAGGTTCGAATCCCACTCTAGCCGCTGCGTACGGACCTTGGGCAAGTCCTTCACTCGCAATTGCTCGTGGCGATTCGGCGTGAAAATTCCGGCACAGTATCAAATGCTGTAGTCGGGAGCGCCTCTAAGTAGTAGTAGATTTGAGGAGGCGCTATACAAATATCCGAAATAAATAAATACATTTCTACACATGGTCATCATCTGCTGTGAGAATTCTTTTCTCATCTTGCTCTCACATTATTCATCATTCTGTGTTGTATAATCGCTTCATATATTCTTGTCTTGGTTTTCTTTTCCTACTTCTTGCTTCTCCATATCCTGTTCTATTCTCCATATGCTTGTAAGATGCGTCCAATTTTCCTTATTCGCTGTTGCCACCTGCGGTCAAAGTCCGTCCTGCAGATAGACAAATTGATCTACTTATTCAAAAGCTTCTCCTTGGATGCTGATATATTTGCTGATGTCTCTGTTTTTTCTCTCATACGGATGCGTTTATATTTTGCAACATCGCTCTAGTGGACGAAGTTTTATACCATGCAACTGTTTTACATATAGTTTTCACGGTATACTTCCATTGTTAAGCGACATCTTACGGCTGCCAAAGCCGCATACAGGCCGATGCAGGTATTTTCTGTCTTAAGACCATTGTTTTGTAACGAAGATAATTAGAGTGGTCCTTTTACTTGTATACCTTGCATGGAGACTTGGCACTGACATCTGGAGCTGAGTAGGGTTAGTGGTGGAGTTTGTTATAGACTGCATAGGCTGAAATCGCTTCAAGGGTGTCTAAAGAGAACCTGTATTATCCAGCGTTAAGAGGCCGACTGCAATTAGTTTCTGTCTAACGACGGTTTGTCATAACGAGGCTGATTAGCGTCGTTCTCACACTGTATCCACGGCCTCGGACTGGCAGCACCAAGAACGGCACTGTGCATGGAGTTAGTTAACGAGAACCTGTCGTCAACTGGATATGCACCGTCCGGAGGTGTTAGTAGAGTAGTAGCAGCAGCAACAGTAATTTCCAGTGTTAACATGATGTCTTAGGAATACATACAGACTTCATCTTGCTTTCTCTTTCATAACAGTTCGATATTATCGTATATACGCGCGATGTGTATTGTAAACCTATTCTATTTTAAAATGTGTCTAAGTAATTTCATCGCAAAATAATATTGAAGAGGAGCGAAGCACGACCTCTGGTGACCTATGCCACAGCAATGTCCGATATTCCTGGACACCGGTATTGAAGAGTACCTATGTACACATTCACCAGTCCTTAAAGGACTGTTCGTTGTAATGTTTTGTTTCCTATTATCAGTGCTTTTTTCTAGAAAAAATGGTTCCGGAACGGAACAATTAAGGCCGGGCTAAAATCCCGAGAAAAACGGAATTGAGAGTTGGGAGGGGTCTCAATAAACACTGAAAACAGTTCAAAACACTTAAATTAAATTAAAATAACTAAATGATTGTTTTTATTATTTAAAAAAATATAAAAAAATTAGTAGCTGAAAAAAGGTGCCGGAACGCCGTTCCGGCGCGTTCCGGCTGAAAAAAGCACTGCCTATTATCGTCCTGCATCGTAGTGTAAGTTTTTTCTTATGTGTTTTGTATTGCATTACAGTTTTACTGTGTGATTTTGCAGTGCAAAGCTGGCAAATGGGCGTGACTAATTTGCGATTTAGCCCTTAATCTGTCATCTTCTTCATGATCGTCGTTGTTATCATCACCATCAGGAGTTTCATGAATATCATCATAGTTATCATCAACGTAATCATTTTCAGTACCAACAACTAGAATAATCTGTACTAATTCGGCGCGCAAATAAAAAGGTAGTAAATAGGTAATCTTCGGGGCAATACAAAGCACACAGATTAATTGTTCAGCTGCTCATACAAGAAACGCTTATTTGGCTGAAGGGACTGTCAGGTCATGCTAATTCTCACTCTTCGTGTAGGGTCGATGTCGACGGTCATAGTAGACACAAGAATACCTAAACACTTTAACGACGAGAGTGTACTAAAAGCGACTGGGAACCAGTGCAGCTCGTCGTTAAAGTGTTAAACACTTAATATAGGCCTACTACGACTTCATTGTTTCATATAATTTGTGGGCTAGATAATGCAAAGCTCATTTAAACACCTTTAGAACGTCTTTTCTGGTGTTACATATAAATTAACTCCGTGTAAAAACATCCAACTCCGTCACTGCCCGTATTCTGGTAGTGCCAGTCCCAAGCATGGTTAAAGGAGGACGACGACGATAATCGTCTTTTTTTATGACACAGCGTCGTTAAACAGCAACTAATCAAAATGCACCCAGATTTTTGCGTAAATCACGGGATTATAGGAATAATGGTTGCATAAACCATAACTGAATTCTTCAGCTTTCTTCAGAATTGAAAATTTCACGTGAAGGTTTGGACGAAACTATCGGAACATAGTCAGGAAAATGGAATGCTACGAGGTTCCATTATTTCCCCCTAATTATTTTAGTCCTGATTAACTATATCCCTCCAAGTTCGGCAGGAGTCGATTTGACGCTGTACGCTGATGATAGCGTCACATAGGCCTTTGACGCTGTACGCTGATGATAGCGTCACATAGGCCTTTGACAGTCACCAGAATATAAGAAAAATAGAAAAGTCAAGTGGTGCGACAAACGACTTTAGAATTTCCATAAATGTGACTACTGCACTCCTATTTTTTTATATACTCGCTTTCAACAGAATAAAAATTTCAAAATTGGTATGTAATCAAAACACTTTATAAAACTGTGAAATTTGGTCTTCGACAGCAAGTTGACATGGAAAGAACACCTAGACTATACAGTTGAAAAGTGCAGACGACGACCTAATAAACTATTTATACGGAACTAGTTCGATCGATATTAGAATATGATGATGATGTAGCCGTTTCAACAGCAAGCGATAGGCTACCTTTCTGGAGCCAGTCCCAAACCTGGCTAAAGAAGGAGCGCGTTGCTAATTGCTTCCTTATGAAACAGAGTCGTTAACCAGAAACTACCAACGGTTAGTTTGCTAGATCTACGTATGGTTCGTTAATGAGTGGTAAGGTAAGACATGCGTCAATGGTCATGGCAGCCACTAGACATCATCTATATATGACACTGGAAACAACATCTATTCGCTGTTTTCGGTTACATTCCGCTCTTGGGGTAAAGTAAGGTCAATGTCAACAACGCATTCTGGTCGATACAAGATTTCGTCAAACACTCAATACTTCTGTTCCTATTGACGTCATTCGATAGGTTTTGCAGTCGTCGTCGCCGGCAGAGGGCGTTCGGCGACAGCCTCGTTTTGACCACCACAGCGTGTATGTGCAGTCGCAGGGCGAGCTTAGTCTGTCCGTCCGTCGGCTAATCCGCCATCGGCTAAGCCAGGCCATCTGGCGAGAGCCCCGTTGACTGGCCGTCCAGCCGTCCTAAGCCGATGGGTACTTAGCGGGATGAGGGAACATCGGTCATTAGATGGACGAACAAAGGAGATGACACGACCACAGCGCCCTCTATAATCAACCAGTTTCTCATCTCCGCTTCTCATGAGAGGCTTTCGCCATGCGCTGACGCTCTTAGAAGTTTCAGCTCAGTGGATCAGCCATGGTTGATTGATTTCCAAACATCCTGTGTTGACAGGGTTCCTATACAATAACAAAGAACAACAACAACTACAACAAACTCGTCATGCGTCATATAAGATTAGGAGTTTACATTACTTTTAGGGGTCAGCCGGGTAGACATTTTCCACCGAGTACCGAATCCGAGTATTTGAATGTACTATTTGCCGGATCCGGGTACGAACCGAGTACCATTTGTTCCGTATGCGAATCTTCACATTTTCATGTAATGACAAATTATCGAAATAACTTTCTGTACTTGTAATAACTGACTAATACATCTTAAATTTTAGAAATAAATAATCAATTAAATGGACTTGACTTCCGTTATCGACTTCCGGTGTTGGTGCTTTTTGTACTTTTCTTCTTCAAAATGAATATGCTAGATGAAGCTCAAAGCTGATATTATGAGCCAACAGATTCCGGCATTTGAGGTAGACAAGCAACTATTTGCGTGTACAGTATTTGCCGAGGCGAATACTTCCGAATAGTGCCAAAAAAACGAGACATTCGGCCGAGGCAAATGTCCGAGGCGATTCAGGCTGACCGCTAATTACTTTGTAGTCGTCGTTATAACATAACATACATAACATAAGTTTATTGTTCCCAATAATGACAACGACAACATCATGATTATGCAACCACGCAATTGTACACGCCGTACACACAAAGAAGTAACCAAGCTGAAGCTAGTTAAACTGACTATGTAAAGAGAACATATTATCTCTACAACATTTAATACAAGGGCAGCATGCCCTTGTATTTAATGTTGTAGTGAAAAACATTAACATTCGTTGATATTAACATTTGTTATCGCCATCTCATTATCATCAAAACCGCTGTTGTTGTTATCATCAGCAGTTACAACGACAGCAACAACACAGTAGCATGTTTGACATTTGTCTTGCTATTGCCGAAGTATTGTTGTTTATATTGTCATTGATTTTGTTCTGGGTATTTATCAGACGAGTTTACAAGCCGTTCTAGAAGTTCATTCTATTGTCTCCGGACATTATTGTAAGAGCCCGAGGGATCATAACTACCTTTACCAGAATCATTTGTACTGTCTACTTTTAATTAAGATTATTACTGATATATTTATTATTATTTCTATTACAAATATGATGAGAGACGCTGACTTCATATTCGCAGCAGATTGAGTTGAAGAGTATTTGTACTACAGATTCTAAGACAGCAATCCACTTGTAAACACTCATTTGGGAATGGACACGATCACAATTCCAAATGAATCCTGCTGATTCATGGTGATTTTACATCATAGTCTGTCTGTCTGTCTGCTTGTCTGTCTGGTTGTCTGCCTGCCTGCCTGCCTGCCTGCGCATCAGCTTAAATCAATCACGTTGTTCCTTGGCGCATCCGATGAGTCACGGTAATGTCTGGTGTTTGAAGACACTTGTACACTATACTGTATACCTATACTTACCATTAACATTCGTTGAGAAAGAGTGTCTGGGGTCAAAACAAACATGGCACAACTCTTCCACTTATAAGAATTCGAATTCTATTGTCAGATGTAACTTAAGTCGTATGTAACTTAAAACGCTTTTGAGGGTTTTCTAAAATGCGTTTTCTAAGGTTATAGATACACACACCTGTTAAGATCTGTTTGTTATCCTTTGCATTCATAAACTCCCTCCATATCTTCAGCGCCCTGGAAAAGCAAGGAACAGCATTCTGGCGCTTAACCACAGAGCATCATAAACGATGCATATGTATAATCATACATCCACATACTTCGCCTCCGATTGGTTAACAGTGTTAGAGGCGCTTTATAAATGTACATGCATCCAAGCACACGGGGCAAGGCAGTCGATTGGTCATATAGAGCTTGCCTGGTAACGCGGAGGTTATACGGCTCCAGACGTATACTGTGTATACGGAAAGAGCAAGTCCTTCACTCACAATTGCTCAGCGTTTTCGAATGATGCTTGGTCATTATATAGTGGCGCTTAATAAATGCGTAATAATACGTCGATACGTATGCATTGGTTCCGGTCGAGGAAGGTCTATCTTCGAGATCCTTCTTGTGGGACGGACTTCGATAGTCTGTGCGGTCTCAGAATACACCAGACAGCAATGCGTTCCAAAGCGACCTACGTGGTCGACCATCGCAGCGATGGTCGACCACGCAGGTCAGTGGGAACTTGGGTCATGGGTCAATGGGAACTTGTTGGCTTCGTGCTTTCGTGTGGCGATGCGAGAACAGGCTACCATTAAAATGCATACTAGTTTTGCTAATTTTAAGCAGCTCAAGAAGTATTTTTGAAAAATCATCTTAAGGCGCACTTTTTAACTCTGTTATTGAGCTAGCCACGTTTAGTGGACTTGTAAGGCTCTGAAAAGGCGAGGTACATACAGCCAAAAACATATACCTACCAATATACCTACGTACGTACATATATGCAGGTATACTGAATAGTTTATACTGCGAGAAGCGCCTTATAAATTACTAGATGCGATACGATATACATATACTACAAATGGTCGCATCAGTGCATGGTGTGATGCACACCACAGTCACTGTGCATTTATACTAGACATTTAACAGTCTAACTGTATGAGCGTCCTCGCCACATTAGCCTTCAAACTCTTTGCTAAGCTTCAACCATGTCGCCAGCCACCGAATCCTCTCTGGCTCTTTATCTCTTATAGAGGAATGGAATTAGAATTGGAATTTCCCAAATGGTTTCAGGATCCAGGCAATCCTCCAGCGCTCCACTCATCCAATTTCCGCCGTTCTTAAAGCCCCTCTTCGCGGTTGCTGCGTCTGCGTTGCCATGGCGATCCGGCGCTGCGCCATCTCGCGGGAGATCGAGCCAATATTCGCCGAGTATTGATCGAGAGAAAGAGAAACAGCGCAACGACCAATATGACGTCGTTATCGGATTATTGGATTAAAAGAGGACTAGGAACGAAACAGGAAATCACGTGATCTCGTGAAGAGTGAAACTATTGCTTTTTAACGGACGGTGTGACTACCAGACAGCTTGCTTGCCTTCCTGTCTGTCTGTCTGTCTATCTGTCTGTCTGTCTATCTGTCTGTCTGTCTGTCTATCTGTCTGTCTGTCTGTCTGTCTGTCTGTCTGTCTGTCTGTCTGTCTATCTGTCTGTCTGTCTGTCTGTCTAGCTGTCTAGCTGTCTGCCTCGACGCATTGCCAGACAGACAAGCGCAGAGGAAGTAAACAGTAAAAAAGAAGAGTTAAACCTACAGGCTGCAGTCAGACAGGCATGTAGGACAAAAAAGGAGCTAGAAAAACGAAACGACACAGACAGTTGAAGATGCATTCAGCCAGACAGAATATGAACGCAGCCTAACAGGCAGAAATCAATCAGACATTCACTCCCGTTTGTCCAGACGGACTGACCGAAATGATTATTGACTGACCTATTGGACCGACCCACTGACCGACCGACCGACCGACCCACTGACCAACTGACCAACTGACTGACTGCGTATATGATGCATCGAGATATAGGGACAGATACTGAGACAGACAGACAGATGGAGGTGCATCCATGTACACATACAGGAAAGCATACACAGAGACAGCCAATCAGAAAAAGACAGGCAATCAGATGGAAAGACAGACAGCCACAAGGCCAGTTATATCGAAGACCACAGAAATGAAAATGATGCATAGATGGAGATGGCGATTGAGAAATACAGAGAAAATTATGTCTGACAGACAGACAGACAGACAGAGAGAGAGAGAGGGAGGGAGGGAGAGGGAGAGAGAGGGAGGGAGACAGACAGACACACACACAGACAGACAGACAGAGAGTGAGAGTGAGAGAGAGACGCATACGGAGATCGAGTTCTGCGATAAGAAAAATAGATCTCGTATACAGAGACTGACTGAAACAAAGGCAGAGACACAGACAGAGACACAGACGACAGAGACAGAGAGGCGTCGAGGGCCGTATCTAGACCATCACCACCCACGCGGGTGGTCCTCCCAAGTACCCTCCACCCCGTTTCTATCTCTTATCAACGCCAGCCACGCGCCCCTAAGTTTCATTTCGATAATCTATAAGAGGGTTACTTCGTATGTTTGGCGCTGCGCTCGACGGACAGTCAGGTTTACCAAGAGATTCGATTTTGCCCGATCGACAGCCCCGCCCCTCTCTCCCAACCCCTCCCAATCCCCTTCACCCTCCTCCGTCGACACAGTGTCTTCCTTGGAACCACGTCCGTCGATCCGTCCGTCCGTGCGTCCACGCGTCGTATCGTTTCACGGACTGATAGTCCGGATAATTCACTTAGTCGGCGATCCGGTTCCGCGATCGTACGTGCGGAAAAACGGAATTAGATTTATGCGAGCGATCTAGAAACGACAGCAGACGCCAACGACCAGCGGAAGAGAAATGACAGCCGGTCGCATCGCCACGAAGAAGCGCCATCTTGCGGGGCTAATGCTACGCTTCTTCCGGGCGCCATTGCTTTTTCAGAAGGATGTCTGGTTACAGCAGACGCCATGCAGAGGAACGCTTACGTGTGGTCAAGTTTCAAGTGCTATAGCAGATGACTAATACTGTGGTTTTTAATATTAAACACTTTGGTCTGCACTGCCCCGCGTAAGGGATGCGTTGCTAAAAGATGACACATTTTGAGACAATTATCATCATGATCCTTCGTATGATCAGTGTCAACAACAACAAAATATGATTACCACAGTCATCATGATTACCAAGAAACAATATTATTATATTTATCATCGTCATCATCATCATCAGCAGCAGCAGTAGCAGGATGGTCATCATCGTCATTATATCAGTTACCGACGTAAGTGGTTTGGTGATGATGGGTACGAATGATTGATTTACATTCTAATCGACCACAATAACTTTGCTCTATTACTAGACAGTTCATATATATGCTCTTTCCAGCGCCAAGAGTGTCTGCATGACAGTGCCTGTCAATCAATCAATCAATCAATCAATCAATCAACGGAATTTATATAGCGCCCCTTCAAGGCAACTACTCAGAGGCGCTCCCGACCCAAGCCCGGTCAAAAAGGAAAGTCTTGAGGTTCTTATAAAAGGTACTAGACATATCCCGTGGGAGAGAACGCAGGTCAGATGGTAGGCCGTTCCACAGAGAAGGACCTACGACCGAGAAAGCCCTATGCTGTCTAGTTGAAGTGCGTGCACGAGGGACCACACAGTCACCTCTGGAAGCCGAGCGCAGAGATCGGCGACCAGAGCAGGCCGAGGTAAGGGTAAAGAGCTCCAGAAGGTAAGCTGGTGCCATGCCAAGAAGACAATGCCACACTATGCAGGAGACTCGATATTGAATGCGCTGCTGGATCGGAAGCCAGTGGAGAACATCCCGCATGTACGCAGAGATGTGACCATACTTGGGGACACCGCCCACCAAGCGAGCAGCAGCCCGCAAGACCCCCTCCAAGGGATGCAATCGGGCCTGTGGAAGCCCAAAGTAGAGAGAGGAACAGTAGTCTAGGCGATTGACAACGAAGGCATGGACCAAGGTGGAAGCAGAAGAAGGAGAGAGAGAGCGGGACACCACCCGTAGTTGGCGCAGGCAATAGTAGCAGGAACGAGTCAGGGCCGCGATATGCGGCACAAAGGTCAATTCTTGGTCCAGGACCACCCCCAAGTTCCGAACGGAGGTGGAGAAGACGAAGGTGGGAAATTCAGAGGAGAGAGACCCCAGGTCCAGCTTATCCAACTGCTGGCGGGTACCAAGCCAGATATAATTAGTTTTACACGGGTTAAGGCGTAATCTATTGGATGCCATCCAGGAAGTAAGTGCATCTGTGGCATGCGACACAAGTCTGATCGCAGAACCAGCCTGGGATGCTAGGCAATGCGTATAAGACTGAACATACACTGGCTCTCCGTAAACAACTGCCCCCTAGCTCGCTCACGGATTAACCGATTAATTTATTCACCTTTATAGCATTTATATAGAGCCCCACTGATATCTATTTTGAGCGATCGCTTGTTGCGCTAATTGTCGAGCAGCATGTGTCAATGACCATAGTAGTTCCTGCTATAACGAGCCATTAAAAAAGTTACAACTGAGTATAAATATGTATGTAAACATTGTACATTTGGACACTGAGTAGTATTTCATGTGTAAACTGCAAATAGTTTTCATATTTGCATTTAACACAAGTCATTTTAGCAAACAGATAAATTGCAAAGCTTCAGAGACGTCAAATTATCGGCTCTAAATATATTGTGACGGAGCTTTGAAATCTACGGACACAGCGCATCTGTGTAGCTGCATTAACGTCTTTCCTTTTCGAAGCGATCTTAATACTATGTGACGGGGACTCGATTAGTAAGTTTTCACACACAAAGTGAGCAGTTGATATCGTCGAGTTTGCACTTGACTTGTCTGGAGTGTGCAGTGAGTTCATTCTATAATACCCGATATTTTACTTATCAGTTCAAGGACAATTTGACAGTTTGAGGAAGACTGTGTAGTTGACATTTCTGAGTTCTAGAGGCAATGCTACGTAAGTAAGTAAGTAAGTAAGTATATCCTTTATTAATCCAACTGCTACCCGCACTTTGGTTAGAAAGTGAGAAAATATCGTTTCCTCTGACACATTCGGTCGCCAGAAACTCTTCGCACTTTCAGTCAGTAAGTCAGTTAGTATAGAAGCGAACTGAATGCAATGTTGACATCATTTCTGCATGGGGCTGAAGTCCAGGGGCGTTCCTTTGGTCTAAAAAGTGGGGGTACCAATTTCTTACATACACGAAGCAAGGCCGAGACTGCGATCTCTGGGAAGGCACAATAATAAAATATTGATTGGCATTGTGCAAAAAGTGGGGGTACGGTACCCCAGTCCAAAAGGGGTACGAGTACCCCTCGTACCCCCCATAAATTACGCCTTTGCTGAAGTTAGTGAATTACTACATAGAAACTTAGAAGTAGCTGGCTATACCTAAGATGCTATACAAACTACCATAACTACATTATAACACAACAGACTACATTCGAAAAAAACAGGACAAATAAGACACAATGCTATACGTTCCATCTCTACTTCGAGCATTTGTTTATCGATCTGATTTAGTTGCATGATCCAGGGCATGTTTTAGGGAAAATTAATCACTGCACATGTCACTTTTGTTCACTAATAAAAATCATAAATAATTATGCATTACAATTTATTTCCTGCACAAACAGTCTTGCATCGCTGCACATTTTGTGCATCACTGCACATTAAAACAGGCCCTGGCACTTGCATTTCGTTTATTACCATTACTGCAGACAATTTTGACACTGCTGTGGCAGTAAAATACTATATTAAACGACAATAACATGGATGTTACAAGACCGGAGAAGAACCATAAGATGGTCCACAAAACCGTAGAAGGACCATAAGATGGTCTACAGGACCGTAGAAGGACCATAAGATGGTCTACAGGACCGTAGAAGGACCATAAGATGGCCTTTACATGTCTGTAGTGCGCAGGCTATAGATTGTGAAATATTTTTTAAATGATTGTAAAATGGTTGTAAAAACAAATCGATCTACGGCAAGCATTTGTGAATACAACCCTAGGCCTTGTAATTAATCGTTGTTGCAGTTTCATGCAATTATTACATAAAGAAGCGGACAAGAATAGATAAGACGATAACACTAAACCGTATTTGTGCATTCTGTGTAGGATATGCAACCGACCTGATCCACGCCTTTGTCCATAGGCGTAATTTGTGGGGGGTACGAGGGGTACCCGTACCCCCCACTTTTTGGAGTGGGGGGTACCGTACCCCCCACTTTTTGAACGATGCCAATGAATATTTTATTATTGTGCCTTCCCAGAGATCGAAATCTCCGCCTTGCCTCGTGTATGTACCCCCACTTTTTAGACCAAAGTTACGCCCATGCCTTTGTCTCTTCTAGAATCGACTTTGTAAATGCTACTTTTTCCTCGCCTATCTCAAAATTGCAGTCTGTTGTAAATATTTCTGCATGCTCGTCTGATCGGTGGCATCCCAAAATTTGGTCATATCTTCGCCTACATACGATACACTGCACTTGTTTACCACAATATACCTCAAACATTGAATATATAACTCTCATGCGATATTGCATATAGTGCATGGGAACTGCCCCATCATATATCTCAGATCCCTGTGGATCTTTACTTCATGCATATTTTCCTGGTCGCATGTCCCTCCGCTCGGCTACACATAATACTACTACTAATAATAATAATAAGGGCCATTCCGGACACTTTTCTACGTTAGTTAATATTTAAGTCCCTGAGGGATCCTGTATACCTCGGGGCATAAAAAATAATAATAAGACGATTTGTATAGCGCCGTAGCAAAGTCAAGGCCGAAGGAAAGGGCGCTGCACATGAGTTAAAAAATTCAATGACGGTCACATGATTGTTTGAAAAGATAGGTGTTCATTGTGTCCTTGTCGTCCCTCTGGCTAAGTCGTCCTCTACCGCACAGAAGTTTTGCAATTGTCGGACCTGAAGTAATGCTCATTTTGAAATAAGAATTGAACTAATCAGCCTGTCACGCTCCTTGTTCCGCAAGAGCTTGAAAAGTGTGCTGCTTGATCGTGGGTCCTCCCTGCATGCTTCGTCGGGAGCGGTGCTGATGAGTCAGAACAAAAACGGAGCTATACATATATGAATCCCTATAGCTTGAAGAACTGCTCTTCTCTTCTTCACAATTTTAGTTGATCAGTTTTCAGTTTAAATTTAATGCAACTAAACCTAAGTATTTCTTACTGTACTCTGCATACATATACAAATTACTTATAAAATCTATGCGTATATTATAAGTTTCGATTTATTTATTTATTTATTTATTTATTTATCATGGCGGCGACGGATATGGAACATGCATGGTTTCGCTGACGAAGAGGAGCAGGAGGAGGAAGAGGATATTTATATAGCGCCTGCTTCCAAGGCACTTCTTCTCAGAGGGTCTGTCATTTCTCCCTCGCAAATTCCACGTCATCTGAGCCCAGCATTATGATCGTCGCCTCACCCGTTCTTATTATTTCGATAGCGCAACATAATTAGGGCAAATTACACGTTCCTCTGACACCCCACTGAGGTGCCCTCGTCATCTCGACGACGATGCTATTTGGTGACCTACAATTTGTTGCGACGACCGGGGTGACCCCTAATGAAGGGGGCACATGCAGGGCAGAACGAGATTCATCGATCGCAGACTACTCGAGCCATTGTCGTTTTGCTTCACTGGGGTAATAACCTAGTCCTAGGATGACGCGGAAGAGAGGAGGGGTAGCAAAGGAAGAGGCAGAGAGACAGACGCAGAAATACACAGAGAAAGACAGACAGAATTAGACATAAAAGCAGAAAGACAGACAGAAAGATAGAGGCAGCCGGACAAACAGAGAGACAGAAATAATGTGAAATATAGGGAGACGGAGATAGAGAGACAGAGACAAGTAGAGAGGCATGTTAGGGTGAGATACGGCAGAGGGAATGGAACGGTGGTGGGGTAGAGGAGTAGGGGCGAGGGTGGGCAACAGATTCCGGGCCAAGTGTTCTTCTCATTAAAGTCCTTTTGATCGGACATGCCATTCAAATCTTCTGTCTCCGTTCAGTCGAAAAACGAATCCTGAAAGACGCTGAGGTCCGTCAGGCGGCGCTAGGGGGCGTGACACGACCGTGGACGATAATAGGGCGACAGCCGACCGGTCCTCCGTCTGAAGCACGACAGGAGGCAGCACACAAGGGCGGGTTGGAGAGGGATGGAGGAGGCAGGGTGGCAGAGAAGAAAAGAGGAATGGTACAGGGATGATGGAGGAGGAGGACGAGGACGAGGAGGAAGAGAGAGAGGCAAGGTAGAAAAAGTGGAAGATTACAGAGATGGAGAGACTGTGGGACAGGAAAAAAGAGGACGAAAGGGAATGAAAGGACGGAAAGCCAATAGGGGGAATGAGGGAAGGAGGGAGGGAGGGAAGACAAAGGAGAGAGATGGAAGACAAAAAGGCGGAAGAACGCGGCGGAATGGAGACAGTGTGGAAGGTGAGAAGAAGGCAAAGAGGTAGGAAAAGTGGTATGGATAAAGAGAGGGACAAAGAGACAGACAAACAGGTAAATACAGAGGGAGAGACAGAACGGAGAGATCCAAAAACCGCGCTGCTAAGGTCGCACATGTCTTTGTCAACAAACCGCCGGCTATTTCCTGTCCAGCCCGGCCCAAGAGGGTCGGAGCAAGCCCGGAGACGGGGGACGGGCTGTCAGGGCCTTCTGTTCGTCCCTATCAAAGATAAATACAGCGTTCATTGCGAGATTGCTACGTGTGGGCAGGGAACAATGGCATCGTGCAACCGACCGAGGGAGGCAGGGGCATTCTGGCATGAACTGGAGAGGACTGGAGGAAGTACGGACGCGCATAAATCACTGGACTGTCGCCGGATCGCCTCCCGTCAAGCGGAACTGATGAATGCATCACGCCGATCGTCCGGTCCAAACCTTAATGTCATTTCTTTGTACAAACAATTAGCCATGCAGACTGAGCTCCAATGCGCCACCGAAGCCCAAGACGCCCTTCCGCCTTCCACACAGCATCCACCCGATCGGATCGAATATCCAATGTTGCCTTCAAACTTTGCTTTCCGCGACGATCTCTTCTTTCCTTCTTACACCATTTTCTGTGGATCTGGTGAATTCTTTCTTCGTTGCTATATTGTCTCCTTAAAAATCTCCCAAAAGTATAAAAGTGTGGGCGAGAAGTGCATTCGAAGTGTTTATTTTAATTTACGCAAAAATTCATCCTAAAATGCAACGTGTACAATGTACCTTCGTGCTTAGTGCCACGATTGATACACATAGTCATTATATAACGGTCCTATATAAATACAAAGTACTAACAATGCATTGGTATATACAGAGACATCCATCAAAATATGTCGCCATATTTATATTATTCCCGTATAAATAGCCGTACATTTGTGCATGTCTCCTAATCATACACACACACATTTGCTAATATACCATGATATTCAATATATACCCAGCATAGCTTTCAATAAAACTAATACATATATATCAACAATATAAATGCACACGATATATACATTTATACATCGTTATTCTGCATATATATATATATATATATATATATATATATATATATATATATATATATATATTTGTGCACTGTGTATATAGAAATATAATATATATATATATATATATATAATTTCATATGCATGCAGACGTGAATACGTAATGACCCAAGTGGCCTGGCCGTAGATCGGGTTGATTTGCATGTGCGCAGAGAATGAGAGAGATATCGCTTCTGATGTACTCGGCTCATAATGGAATCAATTCTATTTTATCCTGCGATGATGCACAGCTCGGGCGACCGGTTCTCGAGTAAAAATCGGGTGAATATTGGGCAAGAACATAAACTGAAAATTAGGACCGATTTGAGCAAGGTTCGGTTAAAGTAGTCTTTTACCACCTACTTCGGTATCGTCTTTGACAAATATTAGTTTATTTATTTGAAATAAAAATTGCTTGAAAGTACGTGATTTTAAGTGTAAATGTAGCATGCATGTATATATAGTTATATGCACATAGGCGAGCCTGCTAGTTTTATTTATAGTAGGCCCTATTTGATGATGTCTGCACTATCTATAGATAATAGTTGCTGGTAGGCCTAAGATGCCATCGTTAAGATTATATTTTTCATGGACCCAGAGTATTTTCTGTTCAGAGGACTTTCGTTATTTCCGAAAATGCAACGTGTACCGTATATATAATATAGCATCCAACGTGCACAGAGTCTTCAACGAATTTTAATTTGTCCAGCGACGCTGTGTCATAACCATGATGATCAATGTCATCCTTTAACCATCCGTGAGTCTGACGCCATCCGAGTATACGGCCTACGTTAGAGGCGGAATTTATTAAACGAGCGAATTATTTTCTATCATTGCCCGACTACCTGCGTTTAAAGGCTAGACTTCAAAATAATTGTGTCAAAGGTCTAAATATTACTGCACCATTCGTCTCAATATTTAGGCCTATATATTAGATCGGCGCATTTATGTGTTATATATCTACATGTATATTCTATATAATGTGCATTTGTTGATTAGATGTGCATATATTATATACACACATATATATATGCACAGAAAACATTTTACAACTACTATTTATATAGAGATTCGTGCATATTTTATGAGTAAATAATTTATGAGAAAATATAATAATATTCTATATTGGAAATAAAATTAGAGCTCATTAAAAATATTCTGGTATTTACTGTGAATATTTCATTTCATAAACAGAAACTTGAAATCAAGTTTTTGTTTATATACGTATATAAATATTAATTTCATTAATTGTGAAATTTATCAATAGGTAAATGAGGGATTATAGGTACCTCGAGACAAAAATAAGTTAATTAATATGTATGTAAATATTATGCCATTTATTATTTTAGTATTAATTAAAGTTTAGACTTGCGTCTTAGGTCCTCATTTGGCTTTATTGCTTTCACCAGCTATTATTTATTTATTATTATTTGTTAGCAATTGTTTTATTATAGCGTTCATAGTTATTTGTACAGGTGTCTTTATTTCTACTGATATACTACTACTGTATTTTTGCTTGTATATTATACACACAATATTAGTCTGTTTTGGATTATTTCATATGTACAAAAATATTCAATATATAGTACGTATAGCATACGGAATATGTTTCTTCTCGTAATCTAGGCATTTATTCTAACCTGAGTGCCTTCATTTATTTTATTTAGACCTATTCCTATATTTAGCCCCTATATTTGAATTTATAATATGCATATTATTTGCAATAAATTTTGATTGCATCTGTCGCTTTCAGTACATTACTGTTAATTTATTAAGTCTAGCCTAATGGTCATATTCCTATATTTAAAATTTCGGTTTAAAATATTGTAAACATTTGCTCTGAGGAATTTCATACAAGCGAATATCGTTTAATTTTACCATTTGAGGAATTAGAGTCAGAATTAGTCGTTTTTATAATATTATTTTATACATACATTTTTAATAAGGTAGGACTAATATATATATTAACTAATTATATATCAATTTTTTTACAGCATTGACCGATTTCAAGTTTAAAGTCTAAAAAGGGAAATATGTTAACTTTTCTGAGATTTTAAATATAAAAATTAATGCAATATTGGTTATGATTAAATTGTGATTTTGAAAATAGTTGGAAATATAAAAATAACCGTATTTCAAATGTGATAATTTAATAGACTTTCTGAATATAACGCTTTAATTATAGTTTGTTCCTGTTTCTGTGTGTGAATTAATTTTTTCACCTACCGTAGTATATTTTAACAACTTGCTCATATTTATTTAGCTAATGATTATTAAATGCAGAATTAATTGTACGTTATATTATTAAAACTTAGTTTTTTCCCTTTATCCTCATATTTACATTAATATTTATTTAACTGTATTTTAAGTTCAGATGTTCATTTTATATTTAACTAAGACATATAATGGTGAAATTATTTTTCTGATCTTTATTACAGAATGTAAAATTTAAATTATCAATGTTATTAATTATTTCTCATCTCTCTTTACTAACTTTATAAAATAAATAATTTATTCAGGTAAATATGTAAACCTGTAAGTATAAGAAAATCTATCTATATATATATATTTATGTTTATATTCAGTATATATATATATATATATATATATAATATTGGATTTAGATCTGTGAGCAGCCCCACAGGCTGTAATTGTAAGTGGGAAACTTGACCACTTCGTATCTGGTGCCGCCTGGCTGCCTGATCGGGGTAATCCTATACGATGTGGTCAGCCACAAAGTCCCTCTGAAAGCTGCATTCCATTAAATGCTTACCATAATCCACTTAACCCTAGGGGGTCTGCTTCACCACCCATTGCCACCCCTTGAGAGGTAAAATTAAACAGCAGAACTCAGATCACAAGACATCAAAACACGTTTTAATACAACACAAAACGTTACAACACAATATTTTATAATGCAATAGGCCTACAGTACATTACAGTAAATTTTTATTTCTAATACAATAGATTAAATTTCATTGCAATTGTTGCATAGAGTTAGCTCGTCCTCCGTTGTAATAAAATTATTGCTAGAAATTCATCAAAGTACACATCGATATTCTAAGCTTATTGTTACTGTAATTGTATTTGACACTATAACTCATGTTGTTCGGATATCATTATCATCGGGTAAGCCTATCATTATTTGTCAACGGATGAAATTATCCTTTCTCAAAGAACGCTAATTACAGCATCACTTCGTCTATAGAAAGGAGACCTTCGGGAAGCGCTGTATGTATGTATGTATGTATGTATGCATGTATGTATGTATGTATGTATGTGTGTGTATATATCACTTAATTTTCCGCGTTTTAGTACCTTACAAAACAGGTTTAAATGCTTAGTTATATAACATTGCATGCATTTATCGTTGCTGAGGCGCTTTCTTTCAATGTCTGGATACGTTACATTACATTACCAGAGGTTACTTCTTGGATTTCTGTAGTCCAGTGAATTGATGGATCTATGTAGTGTTTGCAGCACGTGCACGTGACTTGAGGGAAATGGTCAAGAATTCTGCATTGTCCTCTAACCTCTCAGGCAGGTTATGAACTAACGTGTCCTAAGTTACTTAACCATGCAGGGCACCACCACCGTGTCCTCCCTAATGAATTATAGAACAGTAATTTTTATAACATTACATTTCATTACATTACCTCTTTCATTGCAAGAAGTTTAAAGTCGCTATACAGAAAACCAGATAACACATGCTTCACAGCAAAATTACAAAATCACAAATTACGTAACATCGCATTACATTAAATAGCATTATGTTACATAATGTAACGCAATTTTCATTTTATTACAATTCGTTGTTTGAGGATGGAAGACGGCAACTGCATGATCTGGGGGAGAGAAAACGATTGATTAAGGAGGGCAGAGGTTAATCCGTTGACCTGGGGTCAACTGTAGGTCATCATTTGGTGATTGACCATAGTCCGTTGATCTGTAGGTGAATTAAAGCTGTAAAATACGATGTTTCTCCCCACCACCCAACCTCCCCCCCAGTCAACTAACACCCTTCCTCAATTCGCTCACTTATTTTTGTTTGCAGAGAAAGAGTTGATGATGGTTGAGCGATTAGCAATATAAAAAATCAACAACAAAGGCGATGTAAATGAGAAAAGGATTATTATTATTATTTTAATTATTTTTCTTTGACCCAAAAGATGATATAATTGGCATTGTTTATTTATTTTGTGAGTGACACCTTATACGCTTGAATTCAACTCAACGAGAAAAACAGATGTTATATAATAATTATTATGTGAAAAATACATTTATTAACCCTTAGTTTATACATTTCCGAAAACTTTTCGATTTATTCGTAAAAGGATAACACATTCTATACTAAATACATAGTTCATTTTAAAGGTCATATCATCATATTTACTAATTTGTGCATATGTGTACATTGCTTGTCAAATGTAGGAGACTGCTCTTTGAGTCTTTGACGTAATTCCAGTCCAAATATTAATGTATACGAAGCAAGTCGTTCTGTTCCGATATATTCCGTGGGTAGTTGAGTAGGCATAAATACGTCAAGCAGCTGATAAACAGAGAGCCCAGTCTCTGCTTGTGCCTTTGAAGGCATTGGGAATACCCTCGTATACTAGAACGGCTAGGCTGGTCGTTCAACCATGACATGACTATCTACTGAATGTTCACTTCAACACCGATGATGCCGTACGATTTGACACCTATTCTTTGGCCAGATTCACAGCAGGTATAATTGACACACAATCACCTGTACCTGTCAATCTGAAAACCTTTAAACGAACACCTTTATCTACCAAAGTTACAGCAATATATAATTTTTATACGACCCATATAACAAAAACAGATACGCGCGAGTGTGTGTGTGTGTAAATATGTACATGCGTATATATATTATACATGTTTAGGCCAGTTTATATATATATATATATATATATATATTTATATATATATATATGTACAATGATATCAATGTATATGATATATATATATGTATATGATATATATATATATATATATATATATATATATATATATATATATATATATATACATATATGAATGGTATATCAGCGTGTGCCTAAATACATACAGATATGTATGTATTTATGTGTGTATGTTGTTGTTGTTGTGAATGCCTTGAGATCGTCAGAACGCTGAATTATCTGCGCTTAAGAGTCTTTTGTCAGCTAATGAGTTTATGACCCGCAACGTCCAATTCGTCTTCGTCAGTCATTATTGATGCAGGGGGTTTATGACATCAACGGCGCTCCATAGGACGTCTCCCTGGGTCGTTCAGTAGACGAAGCGATCCTGAATTCCTGATCAACACAGACAGACAGACGGACAGACAGACGGACGGACAGACGGACGGATGGACAGACAAACATATGAATAAGAAGGCATAGGTAGTGACACATATATGGAGAGGGACAGCGCAGACGAATATATATAGAGATACAGAGCGGTTAACAGACACTGTTTGAAATCGATAAACACAGACATAGAATGACAGGCAAGCAGACAGGTAGAGAGGCCTTACGCACAGACAGACATGGATTGACAGAGGGAGGCAGAAGAACAGAAAGAAAGACATACTTGAGTGAAATGACTGTGACATGTTAACATTTGAGAAAGCAATTCGAAACTGCATTCCATAAGACCTCTTTAAGATCCGTCTCTGTCTGTCTCTCTGTATCTGTATATCTCTTTCTCTGTTTCTCTCTCTTTCTCTGTCTGTCTGTCTGTCTGTCTGTCTGTCTGTCTGTCTGTCTGTCTGTCTGTCTGTCTGTCTGTCTGTCTGTCTCTCTCTCTCTCTCTCTCTCTCTCTCTCTCTCTCTCTCTCTCTCTCTCTCTCTCTCTCTCTCTCTCTCTCTCTCTCTCGCTTAAGTCATTAAGCCATCTACATCAGCTCAGCAATTCCAACATTTACAGCGTTTAATGTAAAATTACTACCACAATACTGAAAATTAATAATCATCATATAATACCAATGAATAAGAAATATTGTAGTCATTTATGTGGAAATTTTATAGCGCCGTTTCGAAACCGCTCCAAGGCGCTTAGAATATTCGATTTCTGTGCTTTTTGGTTGGAAATGATGACTCGCTTTGTAAACAACTCAAAAGAATGAACTGTTTCGTTGTGTTTTATCATAAATTCTCAATTGAAAGAATAGACTGTGTAAATTAATTGATGTTAATATTAAGCACGCATTTTGCTTTGGTTCAATCTTCGATATTTGCCCCACTGCGTATTACAGACCTTGCCTGTTTTTGGTGTCACTGTGTGCATCCAAGCGAATGGCTCAACGCTTAGCTACCACAGCAGGTAGTCTATACAGGTAAATAGAAATTCTCACCTGAGTCACTAGAACCTTATGGCCGCCCAAGGTGGTTGTAAAACCATTAAGGGGACACAGGAAGCAAACAAGGCGTGAACCCTTCGCACCTCAAAGCTATAGTGAAGTATACGAGCATAATAAGAACACCATGCACGCTGTTGTATACTGAAGGAGCCTGAATAGGGACCTAGCCGACTAGGCCTAAATAATAAAGGCCCACAATCACCACAACAAGCATCATAACATAATAGACCTTAAGACTAAATAGGCCTAAGTTTAGCAAACTGGCTTTTGTGTATTGTCTTGATTAAGGACCATTAAATTAGTTGATCTCCTGAACGTACGCAGCTTTTATAGGAATATGTTGTGTACTAGGGTGCCCGCCAAAAATTAATTTTTGAATTTCTTCTGTGATACCCTCCCATTTTGTTGTCTATTATGAGAGAAGTTCACAGTAATTATTTTAGAATTTTTGATGCATATTTAAAGGTTGCTCAACATAGATATGTATAGTTACCAGAATTAGTATCCGACACTATGTTATTCCTGGGACTAATATTGCTGCAATATTAGTCCCAGGTTATTCTTACTTATTTATCACTCAAAATTTGATCTTTCCGATACAATATCAATACAGCACTGTCAAGTGTTTATCAGATCTGTGCTTTTTACAAAAAATATAACAAAACTGCCATAACAAAGTCGATACAGCTGTCTTTTTGAACAGTCAATCATTAGTAATCAGTCTCCTACTCTTCTATTGCGGAATATCATCACTAACAAGCAGCGACTTTCTGGCTTCTGGTATTTTGCTCTGTGGCTTGAGACAGCCAGCAGAAGATACTGTTTCTGTTCTTCACTTTTTGTAATGGAGCTGCTAAAGTCCTGTATCAGTGTTACAGCTTGCTCTGCTCAGTCATTTACCACTACCAGATTGTTGACATATTTCTTGTTTAGCTGTAAATCACAAAGTTCTGCCACCTGTCTGTGCGTGGAAGTTATAGCATTCAACCCAAGTATGTGAAAGAAAAGCATGGTACTGCTTGTGACAAAAGTCGGAAGTTCCTTTTCAGGAATGGTACTTGGCTCCATCTGGATTCATTTGGGTGATTCATCAGAGCCTTGTTTCTTTAAAGTGCTGATCATCTTTATTTTGGTGTTGCTGTTTTCAGCATCATTGAAAATGCAAGGGTAATTAGCTCCTCGTTCAGCAATTAGCTCCTGGTTGCTTCACCCGTACCATTCGGAGCTTCAGCACGCCGAGAAGCTGCTGCACATGAAAACCTGATACCAAGACTGGTAACCGGGCAACCTGCTCACTACCTGTAATGTCCGGCAACAGCTTACCGTACCAGTGCATAACTAAGGGTACGCACGGATCAAAGTGGCTTTTCCAGCTTCGGATGTCTGTTCACGAAAAAATAATCTGGTTGTTCTGATTTACTCAGGATTGACAGTTAAGCTATGAATTTTGTCTCCAAGACTTCTTGTAGTCTCAGCCAAAATAAATTTTGCACTACAGTTGCTGACATTGGCTCGATCAAGTGCAGCACTTAACGCTGTTGTAACAATATATAGGCAGAGACCGCCGCTTGGTACTTCTTGATGAGCCGTGTCGTTCTAAATTAGACTCAACTTCATTAGCTGTCATTGTGGTCAATTCTTCTTTTGAACTTTTGAAGTGAAGTCATTATCTGCTTGATCTGTGATATTCTCTTTTTTCCTTTCTTCTTCTTTACTTCTGAGATATAATTCCTCGTGCTTCAGTATCTTTACCTTAATGTCTTTCGTTCTAGCTAATGCTGTGTCCACACTACCCATATAGCCTATGCATTGCCCGCGTTGGTGTTCTAAGGAACACTTATCTTCAGCAATAGTAATCATTGACATGACAACTGCATGTGCTACATCAAATAGTTTTCCAAATCTTCGATCATAGGAGTTTCATTAGCTACATGGGTCTCAGTTCTGTGACTAGTGTTCTTTCTCAGTTTCTGCCATCGGCAAAACGTGTCTTCAGCTTCTCAATGGCATTCCGTTCAATTGTTGTTGGGATATGAAATATGATGAAAATTATACATTTGAATAAAATTTGTTGTATACAATAACAAGATTGTACCCAAAGAATATTTACAGACCAAATCAATTAATAAATCAATAAGTAACAAGTATAATGGTGAAACAAAATGCAATAAACAAGAAAACTGGAACAGTTACGAAAGATTGCGATATAGCAGAAACTTTATACACGTTGAGCAACCAGTAAATATTAACATAAAATGCTGAAATTTTACAATGTTATTCTACTGAACAGAGGTAACAACTTCAGGGGGTACCACATTAAAAATTACGAACTTTAAATTTTATCACTGGGTTGCTGGGCACCCTATTGTGTACTGTATACCATTTGGAGATAGTCAATGTTGTGTACTGTATACCACTTAGAGATAGTCATTTACATTACTGTAAGCTGGCCTTCTGAGGCAGAAGGCCAGCTCACAGTAAGTTCTGACAGACTTGAAATGTTAACCACTGGCAAAGCATCATATGGTATTTAGCAGTGGTTCTCAACCTCTTCCAGAACAAGGCACCCTTAGGCCTACTAATTCTTATTCATTGACCTGTGGCGCCGGTGAATAACCTGGTCTCCGTGACGTGGCTTCTCTGTGGCGCTGAGAAATTCGAAGATTTATATTACATTACATTACTAAAAGTCATTCAGTCAACGGCACCTACAGGCTTTCATTTCATTTATTTGTCTTCCAGTTAGTTCTTTATTTCAGTGACGAGCAACGTTCCTTATATTTAAACGCAGTATATTGCGACTATTTCTACACTACTCTTAGTTTTTAAGAAATAGTTAGAAGCCTATGTTAGTATTGATAATCAGTAGTTTTCACATTTTTACGTAAAACCTTTTAGATTCAGCCATCCATGGCTGCACCCGCGGCGCCTCTAGAACAGGTTTACGGCACCTTTATATCGCACTGTATCCAGTTCCCTGAAAATACATTAAATACTAAGCATTACAGGACCATAAGCGCTCTAAGCCTAGATATTTATTTATTTATTTATTCCGGATATTTCTATAGCGCCTCTCGAAGTCTACTACTACTCAGAGGTGCTCCCGACTACAGCATTGGTACACTGTGTCGGAATCTTCACGCCAAAGCGCCGCAAGCAATTGCGAGTGAAGGACTTGCCCAAGGTCCGTACGCAGCGGCTATAGAGTGGGATTCGAACCTGCAACCCTCCGGTCACAAGGCGCCGAACTTACCACTGAGCCATATAAATATGAATATATCATCAAAGACGCCATTTGCTTAAACTGCATAGCCTAAACCCTATAATTTCCCAAAGAAATGAAAGCTTTATAGCAGTGTTATGACTCCGTTATAGCCTATACATACAGTTTGGGTCAATTGCGGGGCCTAAACTGCCTAAGCAGGAGGTATAAAAAGTGGAGGTGTATACCTAATTCTTATGACTGTATGCATCTATATAGAGCGAGAATAACCTGATAGAGGCTTAAAAACGGAAGTGTAGGCCAATCTAAAACATTGCAAGAGATATATGAAGATCATTTAGCCTGTAACCCATTCGAATGGCTAGACCCAGATTTCCTTTCACCCATCCACCGATCGCCCCAGGGTGAGTTTCAGTCACGTCATTGACCGGGGTTCTGCAACTGAACTATCGTCCCACCCCACCGGTAACTTTCATTCCTTCCCCATTAGAATTATTCTTACCCCAATCCCATCAATATATCCATAATGTGGAGGTAAAACCATCTTATATATATACATATCTAACCCACCTTATACATATTAGGTGAGTTCACCACACCTTATATATATATATTGAATATATATATAGAATATATATATAGAATATATATATATATACCTATATATTCAAGATAGGCTAGACATATCATGCGTAAAGGATCTGGTTTACCCATCGTTGTAGATATACCTTATCCAGTCATCTTATAAATAAATAGTAAGTGATGGGAATAGGTTAGAATATGTATATTTATATATATATTCCCACTTTTATATATATATACACACACCACCTTTGTATGTACATAGGACTACTAATGACTTAAACTGAGATTTGCTTAGTCTGGATCAGGTTTCGACATCTGGTCCCTGAGTTTACACAAGAAAGCTCTCTCCACTTCAAAGCTCTATCCACCCCCTCCCTCCATCCATCCCTCCCTCTCTTTCTTCCTCCCACCCTTCCCATCCTCCTTATGTGCCATCTATGCCATTCGACCGTTGACTGTACCCTCAAGGGTCTGTCCGTTTGCCCTGCCTAACTGACTGTTGCAGATTGGAAAGGAGGGGGTTAAGTCCACTGGATGCTTCAGACGCATACCTCCCTCCTACCCTCTTTGTGCTTGTCTCTGTATTGCTGTGTGTCTATATGTCGGCCCTATAACACATTCCATCTCTAGGTGTATGTGTGCGTCTGTCTGTCTGTCTGTCTGTCTGTCTGTATGTATGTATGTCTGTCTGTCTTCTGAAGCTACAATCTCAAATATCAGTGTCTGTCTGCTGGCATGTATGCCAATCTGTCCGTTTCATACTGCTTCTCTGTCTGTCTGTCTGTCTGTCTCTGTCTCTGTGTGTGTGCGTCTGTCTGTCTCTGTCTGTCTGTCTCTGTCTCTGTCTGTCGCTGTCTCTCTCTCTCTCTTTCTCTGTCTCTGTCTCTGTCTCTCTCTGTCTCTCTCTTTCTTTCTCTGTCTCTGTCTCTGTCTGTCTCTATCTCTGTCTCATTCATTCCTTCATTTATTCTCTACAAATTCGAAAGACACTCTTTAAATTGCTTGTGAAATGAGGTATTCACGCGATAGGCTGATGGTCAGTGTGCTGGACTGTCTCCACCCAAACGTCCACATTTTACACATAGGAATGCATAGAAAGTAGCAAAGGTAAATTCCAGTGGAAGGAATAGACTAATCAAACGTTGCAGAATAACAATATAACAATCATAACAGTATAAAAAATCTAACTTCATTATACAGTTATAGCGAAAGGAGCATTTTCAACACAGCAGTTAATACAACAACTGGTCTATTAACAAGCTTTATATATAGACCATATTTGTTATGGAGAGAGAATAATGAGGGATTTTTATATTCCAACCCAAGCTTATAAATAGAATTCATATTGCGCCTCAATTTCCCTAGTGCGCAAGGTCCCTGTATAGGCCCTACTCTCCACATGTAGCACTATCCTGTATACCCCGTACCTTCCACCCTATACACTGTCATCCACTTTCCCCACCCTCCATCCTATCGAATCGCTGGGCTATTGTGTTTTGCCTGCTGTGCCAAGCGCTCACTTCAAAGTCATCTATCACGCCCCTCTCTGTACGCCCCCCCTCCCCGCAAAAGGTCCACCCCCTCCCGCACCCTGTTGTTGCTCCGTTGCATCAAAGGTTTCGCTCTGACAATTGTCCAGTCAACGCAATTTTGCGGCTTTAGATGAACATAACATACAATTATATCCTATACATCAACACACGCATGTATAATATATCAGGGGCTGTATACGTGTGTATGTGTATACATACATATATACATACACATATGTGTATATATATATATATTATCTGTTGCTTGGAATTTTGATCATTATGTATGTATGATTATGTATGGCTTGGTATATTACTTATATATGCTAAACACCTTCCATGTATCTGCAAGTATGTCTGCGTTGCTGTCTCTTTATCTGTCTCTGTGTGTCTGTCTGCCGCTGCAGGTATTTGCATTTTAAAGCTGTTGCTTTCACGGTCTCTTTGTTCGTGTGCTTGTCTGTCTGTCTGTGTGTCTGTGTGTCTGTCTTTGCCTGTGCATCCGTCTGCCTATCTGTGTTTGAACTGTCACTTTCTCACTGCCTCTCACTTTATTTGTGTCCGTCTGGTCTCTAACAAATGTCGGTCCGTCTGCCTGTGTGCCCGTGTGTCTGCCTGCCTGTCAGTCTACCTGCATGAAGGGTGCTCTTATCTTCTCCCATCTGCCGTCTAATCTCCCATCTGGCTCCGATTACCCCGTCGTTAAGGGCTGTCAGTTAAATAACCAGGCTGATGCAAGTCGAACGGTGCATCAACGGGGAGACAGACAAAGGCAGGAACAGCCAGAGGCACAAACACACGTACGAAGACAGATACACATCAGATGCGGTCGCAGCAGAGATGAAAGAAAACGTGAAGACAGACATCCAAGGATACAGAGACAGAAACAGCAGGGAAGCCAGAGCATAGGCCATCGAGATTTATAAATATACATATAGGCCTAATTTACAACTCATTGTATCGGCCTAAACATAGCCTTTCAACCTAAACGTGTCATAGTTAATATAATTAATTATCCTGGTCTGTCGTTTTTGGCCGCATGCAGTGTCACTCCATGGAAGCGGACTTTATGAGCCTGAGAAGAGCCAGCCAGCAAACCAACAGACCAATCAACCAACAAACCAGTCAACCAACAAACCAGTCAACCAACAAACCAGTCAACCAACAAACCTGCCAGAAAACCAGTCAGCCAACCAGCCAACAAAACCAGCCACGCAGCCTGCAGCAAAGACAGCTCGACATATTATCAGACTATTTTACTATCAAACTATACCTAAAGCTGTTTGGCATTCATGTTCTAGCGCCTTTGGGAGGTTCTTGAAAGGCGCTATAGAAATTATCAGAAGCTTACATGCATACATTCATGTATCAACAAACATAAACACAGTGCTTGATGAAAGAGCGCATAAGAAGCCCAATGTCCACCAAACGAACAGATAGACAGACAAACAGACTGACAGACGCACACACTCAGAAATACAGAGGGACACACAAACACTACACACACACACACACACACACACACACACACACACACACACACACACACACACACACACACACACAGGCAATTAAGATGCAAATCTAAGTCAACCAGTCCCATGCAGGTAATGCATACGGGTGGTCCTGCAACAACCGTCAAGTACCTCTTTAGATGTATACCTCTTTCAAGTGTACCTCTTTCACATTTCATAATTACCTATTATGCTTATGCTCCTCTTGTACACAGTCCCATTCATTTTTCTGCCGTAAAATGACTTCGCCATAGCCCGTAAACTGGCATGGTGCCAGTCTCAAGCCTGGATAAAAGAGAAGGGCGGCGCTAATCATCTTATTGTGACACAACGTCGTTAAACAGCAACTATAAACACCTTTCCTAACAGATTCTTTGAGTTCCTGTATATCGTTCATTCCCCGATGATTCTGGGTTCACGATAGTCTAATGGTCAGTGCCATAGAGCAAAGAATCGGAAGGTGGAGAGTTAAAATATCCTTATTGAGTAAAAAATTGTATCGAGAGTTCGGCTGCACTTGTGTCCCCAGACAACTCCGCTGTAATGATGACACTGTCAGTGGGAAGATCAGGGGCGAGGGAGAGGACTGACCAACTCTCATATACCGATACTAAGAAAATGAAGTCGCTGAAATTTCACACTTACGGCTGCCTCTTTTTCTCGGTAGTCTTCTGTTCTCTAAAACAAGCCAACATGTCCTTTTGCTTTGATCACAACAAACAACCGTCTATAGGTGTGTTAAATTTTGCTTAATTAGGAATACACGAAGTAAGTAAGTAAGCAAGTAGCCTTTACTTGAACATTTATCTATGCATGCTTCTGTAAAGATAAAGACTCGACATGAATATGTAATCGAGGCTGATGTCTACCTAGATTGATCTATGGTCTATTGGTTGGGGGTGATGAATTGTCAACTAATAAGTCAGTGGTTCAAATCCCGGTTAGGACAGAGTTTTCAAACCTTCGACACCACTTGTGCACCCAAGCGAACTGGGTTATCAAATGAGTACATCGATGACACACTGTTGGTGGTAACCCAGACAGCGAGAAAGAAGAAGCCACCCTTATGTGCCGAGACTAAGAAAAATGAATTTGTTAATATTCTGATACCCACGGCTACCCGTCGGAGTTAGCTGCTCTGCTTTTTGTCTCGTTCTATACGTGTGGCCTAAATAATCCTAATACGGTTGCCTAAAAAGCCTATGAAAGGCGGGCAAATAAGCGAGCGGGTGAGCGCCCTCAAAAGTGACGGCGGCCTGATGAATTGCGGCGAGGGCAACAGTGTCAGGACGACAGACAGGGTGAATAAGGAACGTGCCCTGCGCCGTAAAACGACTCATCCATCCGTCCATCCATCTAGAGGCCTTTGCTGTACACGTACATATACATCATGTACGTACATTTGCGCATGTGATAAGAAGTTCCATTATCTATAATATGTTGTGCCGTCGTCTCTCAGCGAATCAACTTCATCTTCGTCGTCGTCTACTTCTTCTTCTTCATACGAAGCAGGAGGTAGGTCGCTGTCTACGTCGCCTCCAGCCGAACACGTCAGGCCAGTCATGTCTTCGCTCTTCTTGATTTACGATTTCATCAGAAATAACTGCATCGCATCTAATATTTATTACACGCAGATTAGATGTTGTATACATACATTTGAACGACGTTGACGGATACAATTTTCTGTTCCTACTGCATCTTTTTATCTTATTCAAATGCAAACACACGCACGCGCACACGTATAATCGAACGCATGCGCTCACGCATGCAGTTACGTATACAAAGTTTAAGTTTGTAACCGTAATTGCAATTGCAAATCAAATAGCATTGTCAGCGTCCAGAGTGTCTGACAGTGTCAGCTGACAATGTCAACTGTCAGCGGAAATACTAAGAATGAAATGGGAAGATGAATTATATAACGGGTTTGCTGTTGTTAAGTGTCAGCGAGTTACTGATTCAAATATAAATATATGTTGACCTCTCTATTCGGAACGTGTAACTATACACCTACGAAAAATCATATATTTGGCACAAATCCATTTCTCTTTTTTAACTAGATCCTACACTAAGTACCAAAACAATATACGAAACATGATTTGTTTAAATAAAATTAAACAAAATTGAATTTGATTGAAATATTTTGACATGTAGCGGTTGCGCATAAAAAATATGAATACTTTGTGCATGTATAAGAAATATATTCTTATATATATATCTAATATGGCTTTAAGATTTATATATATATATATATATATAATTTATATATTTATTAATATATATATAATTTATTAATTTATATATTTATTGAAGCCTTATTTATATGTATAGTCTATATACATATATGTAATTTACTATATATATATGACAGTAGACTAGAAAGGCACAAACTTGTTTGGCATGCGTACATAATAATATATTTCCACAAATAGTACAATTATATACAACACATGTGTACAACCGCACATAGTGCATGTCTATATATTCAGATACATATTCACCAACAATAAACAAATATTGTATATATAACTATATATATATATTTCTATATATAGACCTATATCACCTTGTCACCTTGTGCTGTCGATTCGTTGAATCCTAGCGACTGTCATGGTCAACCTTCTCCATGTGCTCCGATTTCTCGTTGCCTCTCTCAGCTCCGAGATGTTCATCTTCAATGCCTCCTGTATCTCGTCCATCCATCTCCTCCTTGGTCGTCCTCTCCTCCTTCTGCCCTCCCCACACGCCAACATCATCTCCTTTTCCAGCCCATCTGCACGCATCACGTGTCCAAAGTATGACATCTTCTGCCTGGACGCTCTCTGCCCCAACGTCAAACTCCCTCTCCAGTGTCCTATTTCTTCCAGGATATCCTCGTTAGTTCTCTTCTCAGTCCAAGAAACCCTCAACATTTTCCTCCAGATCCACATTTCACATGCCTCAATTTTCTTCTCCAATGCCTTGGTTTTTGTCCATGTTTCGCATCCGTAAAGCACCACTGGTAAGATCATTGCTTTAACAATTCTTGTCTTCGTTCCCAAACTCACTGATTTGTCCTTCCATATTTTTTCCAGTCCCTGCGTTGCCGTCTTCCCCAATGTAATTCTCCGTCGTATTTCTCGTTCGCATCCACCTTCACTCTCCATCATGGCCCCCAAGAAACAGAAGCTTGATACCACCTCTATCTCCTCTCCATCTACCTCAAAATAACTCCATTTCTCAGTGGTCATTATCTTCGTCTTTTTTATATTAAAGTACATTCCTGCTTTCTTGTAGAATATATATAAATGTGATTGATATTGCCGTAAATATCTGTGTACAAACATTTGCCAGCATAATGAAAAAATACTTGGAGAAAATAAAAGAAAGAAAATACAAAATATATTAAACTGAAAAATCATTTATTATTAAATTTCTTATTGTTATTATTAATTTTGTTATTAGATGCCTTATTATTATCATTTATATTCTCCTTATTAAAACCCTTATTATTTTCATGATATATTAAATGCTTTATTATTATTCTTATTCTTACTATTTTTTCATGATTTTATGTGAGCGTCAATAGAAATCCTAATACATCATCGCAATGATTATATCGTATTATTATTTCTTCTTTTTCTTCTTACTACGATTATAATTTTATTTGATACTACAAAGGAATTTAATATGCAAGGCTTAACATAAATATAGTAATTAATAAGCAAAATAATACGGTTATGGTATAATCGAATAATAACGATAATGAGTTTCGATCCTGCGCTGTACCTGTCTTGCCATTGGCAGAACTTGCTCTGAAGCCGAATTTGAAGAGGCTTATTAGCCTTTCCAGACACGTTCACTTCTCTGGGGTGTCTTTTAAATCCTGAGAGATACCTCGGGAAAATGACAATATAAAAAAATAATAATGATAATAACAATGAAATAAATAGGCGTCTTAAATATTGAAGTCTACAAAAGTTTTTCCCGGACCAGTCATGATGATTTGCAGTTCATTAAAAGTGTTTGTTAACATATACACGGAACGGTTAGTTACTTAATTCAGCGAATGTCGACTGCAATATATAATTATGCAAGATAAAACATAATAGCATAATTATGCTTGAATAAAATGCAAATATTACTTATACCATGGATGCATGTAATTACGTAGGATATTAATTGATTAAGTTTGTAGGCCCTATATTATAGTTATTAGATGAATATATCTGTGTCCTACAAAGCGTGAACCATCGGCGTTGTGAGTATATAGATATACTGGGAATATAGATATAATTATAACCGGTTAATTTTCATGCACTTCAAAATATTTAATATTCTGTAACACACCCTGAGACTCTCACGCAACCAAAAATTAGCGATAAAATTACGAAATACTATAACCTGCTAAAATGATGATCTGATGCAATGATAGATAAAAAAATTGTATAAACTATTTTCTCCAGTCATTTCTGTCTAAGAACCTAAAAAGTTATAGTAGTAGCAATAAAAATAATGGACGGAAAATCGATTCTAACAGTCACGGACATTTGACAAATCATTTAAGTAGTTACATTATGTTATGGAATACATGTATCATTATTCTCAACGTATTGTTAAATCTAGTATAGTGTTCGCGTCTGTGGACGAATATATTTTAACCTGTCCACAGAGTAGCAACATCTAGTCACTCTAGTGTCACCCTGCAGTGGTGATAGGGGAAAAGGGTCCCCCATTCAGGACAGCTGAGCTCCCCATGCACTGGAACAACCGGGCTTCGAACCCCCATCCTTTGACACATGATTAAATTGTAATTGCAGTCGTCGCCGACTCGAGAGGCTTAGACAAGCGGCGGAGTTGCCATGGAAACGGCAGCCCCGCCCCCTTCCCCGATCGGACCCTTTGGCGGTGGCCATTAAGACGACGACGCCGCCTTGCGACATGTAATCATTTATAGGACATCGATCATGTCAACCTCCTCTTCTCCAATCCAACCTCTTTTCTTCAAGATAATAACCTCAAATCCTCCTCCTCTCTCTCTCTCTCTCTCTCTCTCTCTCTCGACCTTCTTACCTAACCTATCATTACCTTACCCACCCTCCACACGAATACCTATATATACATACACATTGGACATTGTCTTCAGGTACCTGTATTATATATATATATATATATATATATATATATATATATATAAAATACTATCTATCTATCTATCTATCTATCTATATAAAATACAGGTATACCTGAAGACAATTCTCGATTACATGCTTACAAATATTTATAGCGTATACATGCAAATACTTACACTGTATATAAATATTCAACTGTATATAATATAAATTGTGCGTGTTTGTGTGTGATGGTGTATGATTGCAAGTGTGTATGTGTGAGCACTTAGACAAAATTGTAGATTATATTCATACTTCAAGGTTATAAGCATCCGCATGATAATTAGAATGTGAAAAAGTAGAGAACAATTTAAGTGCACAATTATAGAATATAGAATGGCTAAAAGTATCTGCGATACATGATATCATACATCATCCGAGTGGTTATATCAATGCATATATATAATATATATATATATATATGACATTATATGTGTGCATATATGTACATATACATGAACCTGCACGATATATATAAATGTTCGCATAAATAAATAAATATATGGCTGCGCCGTTTATGGATATATATATATATATATATATATATATATATATATATATATATATATATATATATAATATAGATATATATATGGTTGTCTTTATAATAATAATAGTAATATTATTATTATTATTAATATTCTTGTTGTTATATTTATTGCTATTATTGCTATTATTCTATGTGATGTGTAATAAGTTAGATAGGTTAGAGATAAAACCAAATTTTCTAACACGTAGGCCGCTGTGAATTTAATTTTAGCCAAACAGTCCCTATATTTTATTCATCGCATAGGCCATAGATCCTGGTTACAGGCGAATAGAAATGGGTGTTGCCCCACTAATATAGTTAGACGTAATTCGTTAGTTATGAACTAACTGATATATGCAATCTGTATGGGTTGCATATATTTTAATATGTATTTTAATATAATTATTTAAAATAAAATATAGCTGTCTATATTTTATATGTTTATATAAGATATATATATATATATGTATATATATGTATGTATATATAAGGATGTGTATATTATGCACAATAATATATGTAATGATACCAGCGATCCATGTATGTCACATATGTTTCTATATATTTTCATGTGTTGTTGTCTGTATGTTTTGTATACGTTAGTGCGACATCTGTCGCCGGTAATACAGGTTTCAATACATTCGGCTCATAGCTTCAATTAAATTTATCTGTAGGGTACAATTATATTTTCTCCAGCAGACTTTATTACGTCTTTATTTTAAATCTATTGACTCTAGGTATAATTATTGGTCGGATATCTTGGTTGTGGATTTATTTAGGATTCTACTTTACGGTTACCGTACTACTCCTAAATGTTATACTTACATCAATACTTCCAGATAAAACAAGAGTCTTAAAATAAAAATTGAATTACAATTTTTATATAGAAATTACCCATATAAGCCCTACATATATATACAGTATCGCATTTCAACGTCGTGTATTACGTATTAAAGGTTAAATATACATATGGTCCACTTGTTTACAAGTCTATGCATGTGTACATGACCACAGCATGCAATCAAAGACGTGCACGTCCTTTAAATTTCTACGAACCATAGATATATAAGCTGGTTGTAGTACTTGATGTTCCTATGTAATTCCGCCACTGACGTAATTTCAGCTAGTGCCAGTTCAAAGCCTGGATGAAAGAAATGGGCGATGCTAATCATCTCTGTTTATGACGCAGCACCGTTACAAAGAAACTAATTACTGTGCTTGTGCCAACATACTATTTCCTATCATGCGCATAGTAAACATATATATATATAATATATAATAATATATAATAATATATAACAATATATAATAATATATAGCTATTATATTATATTCAAAATCAGTTGCGCTACCTGATATTCCTAATCAGCGCTGTACAAATGTCGAATTAGTTTTGTCTCATTTGTTGATTTTTTTCCATCCTGTTTTGTTTCAGAAAGCTCTGTTGTTGCTGATATATATATATATATATATATATATATATATATATATATATATATATATATATATATATATCGGTCTCAGCTTAAGACTTAATTTTTGCGCTGGCTTCTTCATTGTATACTGTCTCCCTCTCTTAGTCGACTGACCTGACAACCACTTATATCAGGTGTGTCTTTTGTTGACCGCTTATACATTAGACACCCGGCGCAATAGAAATTCCTAATCATCATTGTTTTCAAATTCGCAACTCTGACATAACGCATTATTTTATACGATTTCGATTGTCTATAAATCTAATCACTTAAACCACTCTAACCACCGTTTAAAAGAAATTCATATGATACGTAATAGTATGTTGGATCAACAGGGACGTAACTAGCGTTGGGCTTGGGGGGGCTTAAGCCCCCCCAAACGAAGTTGAAGCCCCCCCAAACAAGTCAAGCCGTTGTATGCTTACGGCTAAAATTCGTATGAACACTGTATAAATGTTGCCATGTTCAAGGTTTAAGCCCCCCCAAACGAAAAATCCTAGTTACGTGCCTGTGGATCAAGCAAGGTATACCTTGCTTGATCCAACATACTATTACGTATCATATGCCTAGTAAACATATATATAATATATAATAATATGTAGATATTTTATTATGTTCAAAATCAGTTGCGCTACCTGAGATTCCTAATCAACGCTGTCGAATTAGTTTTGTCTCATTTGTTGATTTATCCCATCCTGTTTTGTTTCAAAAAGTGTTATAGTCACTTCCCTGCTAACGAAGAAAAGAACAACAAAGACTTGGTGTACTATAATTATGCAACATAGCATGTGTAACATGTGTAGCATACTCAGTGCAGATAAAGGAAGGCACACGTAGAGAATGGAACAGCTGCCCAGTTAGCTGCATTGGCTAGAGCGTACGTCCCATGCACCGCTGTGCGAGCGATTCCCGGTTTGCATACCGATGGAGGCTCTTTTCAGATGTCTGAACCTCGGGCCAATACGGTCCCTAAACGGGGACCTTGCCCATTCAAACGAGCATCGGGGGTGAAGGATCTGACCCGATCAATTCGTTGAAAAATATGCTGGGTCGATGCCATACTGTCAGTATAGAAAACGTGTATGGTCTACATTTGCTTTTATATTTAGCTGATGTTCAGAGCAAAACCGAATCTAGACTAAATCATACATACAGGAAGAGACACATGCATAAAAAGACACAAGTACATATTATTACAGACAGTTGCGTGTTTTAATGTTGGTCATCGTCAATGCGTTTTAGCTGATGATCGTGGTTAAACTTCGTCCTAGACTTAGCAGTTCTACAGTACGTTGTTCTTCTTTCGCTAGGTGATGCCACCATAACCAGAATAATTCCCATTTATTCGCTAGAGGCGCCACTAGAGCTACTACGCAAGTGTCCATTTTTTAAACGCTTCTTAGCCTGAATGTCTCAAACGGAAATAACTTCGCTTCAACAAATGAAGCATTGATTTGCGTCGCTTGCTGAAACTATTTAAACCAATGCCATTGCTACGATTTTACCCCGTCACCAATCATTTAGAGTCCTAGATAGACCCGTTGGAAATGTTGACGATGAGACCCTCTGTGCGTTAGTTCGGCGCCATTCACTAGGTGTCACTACTAAAATGAAACACAAGAGTCAAGACGACTGAAAGAACTCTCATCCGTAACACATCATAATCGTAATCGCAATCTTCAAACTTCTTAAGCGACACTCGAAGGCCAAGTGCAGGGCTCCAGCTTATTCACGAGCCCTGCGTCAAATCAGAGAGATTTTCCAAAGAGTAGTTCAGAGGAAGTCCAAGTCCGGTTTCCATGGGGCAGGTCAAGACTGGAGGGGCCAGAGCAGCTGTTAAGGCGGGTATCGTTTAGAGCGAGAAGAAATGGAAGGCGAAGGATCTGATGAGTCAGAGTAGGAATTTTTCAAATTTTGAGACTTCAGTTTTGAGTGGAAAACCCGGAAGATGGTAGATAGAGGGACATGAGGAGGAGGATGAAGGTCGGGTTGCAATGATGATGGCGGAACGAAGAATCTGCGGAATTCATGGGGAAGATCATTCCAGAGGCGTGGTGCTGTTTTGGACATGTCACATCAGCTGTTCGTTTATTTTCTGAATTGTGGGTTTCGAAAGTTCGTCTCCAAAGGATATTGATTTCGGACTTGGTATTGAGTGGTTTCTAATCAATCAATCATTGATGCTTTGTACATTTTGATTAAGTAGGCAGTGTAAGTAGGAAATTTGCAGGTTTCATTCAAACGTGACTTTAGACCGTTATATATTATTTACTATAATGTCAACGATTTTAGATCTTAGCGCTATACATAATGTTTAGTCTAGGTCTTACTGCCAGAATGTTTTTTGCACCGTAACGATTTTATTAAATGACATTTCTTGCATTGCAGCATTATAGACCACAATAGGTTAAGATAATATATTACATAGATTTTATATTACATTAATTAATTTTTTAAAGAATAACTAGATTACAACATTAAATTAATAAAATTATATCACAGACACTGGCGCAAACTTGTCCAAAATATTGGGGGGATTTTGTTATCATTCTACACTTGTTACATTGGGTGTACAGTCCATCTCAATTATTGGGGGCACGTGCCCCCCGAGCATACTCCTATGATTACAGACTATACATTCAGTAAAAATTGTGTCTCTAGATATCTGTAGAACGTCTTTAAGACCTTCTTAAATGCACTGTCATCATACGACAAAATTAAATTAAATGTTGCAATATATAAACTTGGACGTAAAAATTTTAACCTTTTTGCATAGTGGTCATAATGTTGCCGTCGGCCTGGAATTACCAAATCATTCGCTAGGTGGCGACTCAACTCGCCGACTGTCGTTGCATCTGGACCTCTGGCGTTTACTAAAGTTACAAACTTGACACCTTCCGGAACTGCAAAGAAATGTTCCGCAGAGGTTCTCGTGTTTATGACACTTCTTGTGACTGGAAAGTGTGTAAGTGTTCTGTGTTCTGTGTAAGTGTTACTCCCTGGTGTCAGGAAGTCTTTTGAATCAAAGGGGATATTAGGACAAAACTCGGAACCTCGATGGGGTTCTCAGAATGCTTTTCACCCACAACCCCACGGAACCTTATCGAGCTATTAGGCATTAGGATTGACTCTTTGATGTAGTCAGCGGTCACTGCGCCTTAGGATAATGTTATACCTTGGGATCGCCTTTGATGAAAGTGAGATTGTGACCATGGCAAAGTAGTTCCATGCATAGTTTAATGTCCGGTGACAAAACACTGACCTAACCAATGCCTTCTGGATACTGACCAGACCTTCCCAACAACCGCTGGCTCTCGCGCACATGACTTGACTAAGCGCCGACGGACATGGAGGTCTCTCTAAGAAATGTTTCTGTGACTGTTGCGTTACAATTAAAAATTACACAAGACCTGCGTTATCTGCCTTACGTTTTTTACTGGGAGACAGGGAAGCGTTTATTTCCTTCCATTTGGTCTTTGGACCACCAAGGATGAGGCCAGGGGCGTCTATCCCCCCTAAGACATTGGAGCAACGTCCCTTTCCCCCCTCTTCTTCCTCCCTCCCCCTTCCTCCCCCCTAAAATGGTGGCACACACTGACAAATCTCCCCCCCCTATTTCTTGGATGGAGCATTTGCTCCACGGTTTCTATGGTGTAGACGCCTCTGGATGAGGCGACAAGCCTCAGGCTTCCGTTCTGGACAAGGGTCGGGACATCGTTAACAGTTCCTACTGATGGCTACCTCTCATCACCGTTACTTCTTCAGCTGCATGTATTCACATTCTGTTGTTATTGCACAATCGTTAAACCTGGGTCCTTAACTTCAACGTTACCAAATACGTTTACACTGTCTCAGAGAAGTTCAAAACCCTCGACTGCCCCGACAGAGAATTCAAGCCCAAAGCAATTTGAGACTTTTTGGACTTTGGTTTGGGAAAGAAACGTCTTAGACTGCCTTCGACAGAGTGTGTCACTGGTGACCAGATTACGACCCAAATGAACTCATCGAGACTTTTCAGTTTATTTTTGACCGGCAGAGCAACAGTTGTAACAGATCTAGTGACTTCCATAGCGCAGATTAGACAATGTCTCACTCGAAGAAGAAGAGCGACCGAAGACATCCCCGAGAAGCAGCCAAGGGTAGGAAGTTTTATTAACTTCATTTTCTTTGCCTGGCACATGAAGGCGGGCGACCGCCCATGAGGACAGGTTGCCAGTTCTCTGTCTGACTGTTTGATCTTGCCGTCGCCAGTATACCATCAGCGTATTCATTTCATTTCTGCGTCGACTTTAGGGGTCGCTAGCGAAACATACATCTGAAAGCATAGGCCTACTCTACCCTGGTGGGGTTTGACCCCATACCTATGTGATGACAGTCCAGCATGCTGAGTCAGAGAATGCTCAGCACCCTCACATAAGATTGCTGGCATGAATTGACTTTTATTACTGCCTGTTGGTATAAGGTAATTAGTGATGGGAAAGGACAGCAGGTAAGAGGAAATGGACGGAGGTGACGAGTAGGGGTGGAATAAGGTTAGGGAAAGAGCTGAGGGAAGAGCAGACGAAACAGATGGAGGGTAAGGGGAAATGGAGAGTGGAGATGTGATCATGACGCGGTCATGAGAGGATTGATGGTTATAGAAGGAATTGAAGAAGAGCAGAAACCGGCTTTACGAGGAAGGACCGGAAATAAAGAAGAGTTGGAGGAGGAAGAAGAAGAAGAGGAAGAGGAGGATGGCAAGAATATGAGTATGAGGATTAGGAAGAGGACAAACGAAGAAGACAAGTAAAAACAGAAGAGTTCGGACAGTGAACAAAGAAAGGAGCAATTACGGGATAAAAATTAAGAGGATAGAATTAAAAAGAGGAGGATAAAGCAGTTTAGGAGGATAATATTCAGAAGAGGAGAGAAGGTGAATGTGGTAGTTAAGAATGATATGAGGATGAGGAGGAGGAAGTGGTGGTGTTGGTGGTGGAGGAGGAGGAGGTGGTGGTGGAGGAGGAGTAGGAGGAGGAGGAGACTATGCTACAATAGGAGGAAGAGGAGGGCAGAAAGAGGAGGAGGAATAATAGGCCGACTATATATAACGAATTAACGATTTCTATCCTCGTTTTGACTAACAGGAAACTATAGCTGTCGCATGGTGTTATAGAGCTATATAATTTGCTTTCCCTTTGACCCCAGATCAATAAACTCAAATCAGACCATCTATTAAGCTCATCTACTATCAGTAGAATGCAGATAAGTGGGAGAGGGAAGGTTCTGATAGAGTTGTTGGGTGGCCTGGGGGGGGGGGCAAGGGAGGGATGGGTCTCCCTCTGACTCATAGACCACAGAGCCAATTATGGCTGCCAATCATTGGTTTGGTCGGAAGTCCGACTTTGCTTGGCTGAGTACGTGCCGTGATTGGCCGATCAAGTCAGCTGATATGCAAATGAGCGCCAGACCAAGTGGAACGGGCGGGGTAGAGAGCGGACGATGAGGGGAAGTATTGGTGCTAATAAAAGAACGAAATTCAGCCGTAGCCAGTCTCCAGGCGCCATGAGCACAACCGGGGACCCAGCCCAGAGGTACCTTCCTCCGTATCACGACTTCTATTTCTCCGGAGGTCCGTACCCCGGGTACGGCCCGACCGCAGACAGTACCTGCGAGGAGCATCAGGTCCTTGGAGAGAATAGCGGACTAAACAGCGAGGATTTTCCATCGTATGCGATCTTCCCGGACTTCATTGCTTCACAGAAGTACGCGTGGCTGTCCGAAAACAACTCAACCGGAACGGCGTCCGCTCAAGCGAATCTGAGCGACGTAGGGTTGGCCCAGGAGCAAATATCGGTGACGAGTTCGGTGCCGATTGACGTCGAGGTCAGCAGAGGTCAGCCGAGGTCATCGATCGAGGTCAGCCGAGGTCAAAAGAAGCCAGAAATTATCGTCTATCCTTGGATGCAGAAGGTCCAGCACGCCAGTCACGGTAGGTGCACCGCATCAGTCACACGGCTAACCGGTCAGCCACCAGCAACTGCTATGATGATGACGACGACGATGATGATGATAATGTTTGTTATGACTGTTTATGTATCGGTTTTGGTAGTATTGGCTTCATCGTCGGATCAATCAATCATCGGTGTTCATTGTGCTCCTTTTTTAACTATAAAACGACTTCGATGAATGGGTCCATCATTCAAGGGCAGATTTAACATATACTGACGCCTTAAGGCCACATCGGTTTGCTCCCCCTGCTATCATCATTACTTAGATTATTAATGTGATTATTCGTGCTGTTATATATAAGTCGGGATATGATGTTCATCTACCCATCCAGTTACCCATTCATCCAATCCTTTCGTCCATCCATGTATAAATCCATCCCTACCCTGCCATATATACATCGACCCATCAATCCATCCATTCATATATTCACCCATCAATCAGTCCATTAATCCACACATCCTTCCATCCATGCATTCATTCATCCAATCCGCTCGTTCATCCATCCAACTATCCATTCATTCATTCATCTGCACACAAGATAATCCATCTGAGCTAACTGATCTAAACAAATCCATTCGAAGGGAAGTGGAACAAACGCCGAGCATATACGTATTTCGTATACCGTTTCTGAAAAATTTGTATAGCGCCGCCAACAGATGAGACCATTCAGTAGCGCTCCCAGTGCGAAGGCCCCGAGGGAAGAAGAAGGTTTTAAGAACGGAAACGGATGTAGGAAGAGATCCAGAAAGTAAGGTATCCATGTATATGAGTATGTACGTATGTGTGATATGTGTATAGTATATGTATTCTGCAGCTGCGAGGAAAGCTGGTGCATAGCCATTAAACAGTGGCTGAAATTGACATAAATCTGATAGATGTATGTCTGTATGTTTCAAGACATTTATATGACGCCCTTTTCGGACACCCCAACGCTTCGTTGATCTTGTTACTCTCTTCTTCATGCAGATTCGATGGGGTTTTCTGTGGATACTAAAAGAGCGCGAACGAGTTACAGTCGCTTCCAGACTCTGGAGCTGGAGAAAGAATTCCACTCGAGTCAGTACCTCAACCGACGTCGACGGATGGAGATCGCTGCTGTTCTTCGTCTCTCCGAGCGGCAGGTCAAGATCTGGTTCCAGAACCGCCGAATGAAGTGGAAGAAACAGAAGAAGGTCTCTCTCTGAACAACTGACTTCCGCCATCCCGGAACGAAGTCAAGGAACGGTGTCACTCGATGCCGTCCTTATCGTGCGCTACATAAAAGAGAGTGAAAGAGTAATCGGATGTAGGGAATGACGCGACTTAACGGCGTTGCCAGTGGCAACGATCACGTGAACTCTCGACGATGACGTCAGACGAAAGGTGCAAAACGAAAGCAATAAGCGCAGGAGTCATATCATATGTGACTCCTTTCTAAATTACTCATGCCGAATAGGACTCATGCCGCATAGGACTCATGCCGTAGTGGACTCATGATATACCTCTATAGTGGATGCAATTGTTGCAAATCATTAATTTCCGCCGAAAACTCAATCCATGTACAGGATATCAACGGCAAGAGAACGGCAGCAACTTTCAGCAATTTACGAGCTATCTTATGATATTTTATGGTATTTATTCAACTATTTATTTGCTGTTCCTTGATTAAATATATTTTCTAGTCAACTTAGTCTTTCTTAATTTTGAAGAATTCTTGTCAATTGTTCTCTACCGTTAAATGTTTTAACAAACTGCATAGTATGATTAAAGTTTAAGGGAAATATCACAGGATTAGTGTATTTGCTTTATTATGTAGAAACATTCTATTCCAATATTAGGTACAATTTCTTGTAAGCTAATAGTAATCGATGCACATCCAATTTATATTACAAAACACATTATATTATATTTTATTGTAGTATAAAATATTTTGTATTAAATTATTTGCACAGGAAGAGTCAACATTTTTAGTCGTTTACTTCCTGGGTTTTTGTTTTGTTGTATTCAATTCAGTTTTAGAATTTTGTCCTGATGTAGTCGTGAAGATTACTGTAGCACCAGCCTGCATTGCATTGTTATGCTTCGCAATTGAAGTGATTATTTGGAACTATACAAATCGGTTGGAATAGTAACGGATATAGAAACGTCCGTCCTATCTATGAGAACATCTTCTTTAGCCTTAATCGGATGCAAATTGTATTCAGGTAGGCCTATGCAAATTATATGTAAGTTGGTCCACACGGTTTCAATGGTGTCTTGTGATTTATATCTGGATTTATTTAGCGCTGTTGTTCTAAATCTGCATATTCGCCTAATGTGATTTGTTGGTTATATATTATGAATATTGGCTAAATGTACAAGTTAATTACAAGTATACCTGAGTTGATTCTTAATATAATAAAAATAGATGAATGAATGTTAATTGTTTTTCTGCTAATGATGAAGAGTTTTATCGCTTTTAGACTGCTCATAATTATATACAACCATTTTATTAATCGGTCAGATGAAATTAAGAAAATGGAAAAAAGTAAATATCCAGATCATGCAATAAACTAAATGCATATCCTTCATTCACGATATGTTGGGGTACGGTACCTCATTTCGAAAACGAGTATCCCCTTCACCCGGTCCTCCAGAAAATTTACGTCTTGCAATGTTGTGATCTTAGTCCGGAATAATTGGGGTGAAGGTCAGAGGGAAATGTGCGGGTCAGTGAGGTTAAGACTGCATGGGGAGTTGAATTTCAGTGGTGTTCCGAATTATGTGGAGGGAAACCCCAGCCACGTGATCTTGGCGTGGTTAAGGGGAAAATGATTTGCATGAAATAATATATGCTGACTGACAACGAATGATTGGCCTTTATAGGCCGACTATGCATAACTCCCGAACTATACCTTACATTACCAACCCATTGCTGTTGTGTTGTGAGAGATACGTATATATAACGTCATTTCCAAAGCTATCTACCCCTAAATATACATCTCTCTGTCTCTGTGCCTATATCTGTCTGTGTGTCTATATATGTGTACGAGTGCATGTATGATGCGAATGGATGGAATGAATTATTTCAGAACTCTGCCGAATTCTCTTTCATAATTCTGCCTTTCTGTCCATCTCTTTGTCTGTATCTGTCCTCCTCTTTCTGCCTATCTCGTTAACTGTCATCGTGTGCATGTGTGTGGCCTATACGTATACGCACCTCTAATTGCATGTACGTGTCTGTTGACGCCTATTTCTATCTCTCTCTCTTTGTCATTTTCTGATTGTATCCTTCTCTCCGTCCATCCGCATATGTGACGTGACTATTGGGCTATATCAGCCTCCGCTCAGCCTCTGCAGCCACAGCATCCTCCTCCTCCTCCTCCTCCTCCTCTGACAGGTCGGCCATAAATCAGCGTTCGTTCCATTGTCCGACTGAAATTGGCGCCGCCCGCAGCTCCCATCCATGCCTAATAACTCCGCGATATCAATGCGCGCTGCCGCCCTATCCCGTCCGTGTTATAACCCGTGGCGCTATATCATTACCAATACTGGTTCCCCGGGATGGCCGATATAATCACTCGGAGTTGCCAGGGTGCCAGTATTCGTGCCTTCATTATATGAATACTTTATTCCTTCACCACACACATATGTGTTGAATATATAGATTATATACTTGTATATGGATTAACATCTATGCAGTGCATTAAAATATGTGCATAAATGCAGAGTCAGTCTGCAGCATAGCGTGAATTGTAGATATGGTGGTAATGTGCATGGTGTGCAGGGCCGGTCCCTTGAAGGGCCAATTGGATATCGACTTATGCAATGCAAAACCACACAACCCCATGATATGATATTAAACTATATTCGGTACATATAGAAACAACGTAGAGATCCGGCGGATGTCAGTCCAGACAAAATCTACAATTCTACGAAGTGCAACACAGTTTGATAAACGGCAGTTTGCACTGCATCGCAGGGCAAAGCAATTCGAAATAGTGGTTCATCGGTTAAACTGTATTTAGCAACCAATTGTCCGAGGATGATTTGACAAATCGTTCTAGAATTGTTCAATTTATTTAAAAGCAGATAGCAATAAAATTGAAGCTAATGAAAAACGGAATTAATAAGGACTTAATATTATTTTATGACTAAGGAAATTCCACGGCTGCCAATATGGCCTTGTCTCCTTATAAGCATAATGCATATATATCGGATTTTTTAAAGCATAAGCAAATAAGAAGGCAGAGGCTGCCGCAGAGCCACGTAGAGCCATCGTCTAAAATTATGTGTACCGCGTGACATACAAAACTGATGATGCTGTAATTGTTCTGAGTCAGTTGGATTTGGGTTTCCAAACAACTCTGCTAGTCAAAGTCGTTCAACGAAGACTCCGATGTTTTGGACATGTAAAGAGAATGCAAGTTGACCGAATCCCACACAGTGTATTACATACAAGATTAAAAGGAAAAAGAAACAAAGGTAGACCAAGACTACGCTGGATAGATAATAATAAATAATGAGGACATAAGTTCACATAACACCACTTGGAGTAACACTAAGGTGAGCAATGGACTTGACATACGACCGAGGACAATGGAGCTCATTGATTCATACCCATCGCCGCCAATTGGCTGGCGTCAGGAACTGATGATGAACTTAAGTAAGTAAGTAATGAAGGTTACTTACTTACTTACTTACTTACTTTTTTGCGGCACTAAAGTTGTATGCGCTGACAGCAGCGCTGTACTTCGTGAATCTGTGAAATACTGTAAGTGCATTTGCATTTTCATGATTTTTGTGGTATTTATAACATTTGATCGTCATTCGTTCGTTACTTCAGTTATCTACTGACTTTCATGGAGCTGGACGCTGGTTCCACGTTACCGATCTAATCAATCCAAACGTACATACGTACGCTGGTTCCCGTATTTCCGTTCATCAGCTTTTCGTATCGAAAGACTGGTTCCCGCAAGATAATTGCGCCCGGATTTATTAATGCCACATGCAGCTGTCGTTCCATCAGCTTGCGATCTGCATTTTGTCTGGCTGTCTATGTGTCTTTGTCTCACTGTCTCTTCCCCTCTATCTCTTTGGCTTTGTGTCTTTCTCGCCCCCTCTCTGCCGCTGTCGCTCTTTCTGTTTCGTTGCCTTTCTCTGCATACTGCATGGCATCGTAGCATTTGGATGCGGCGGCTGGCACTGTTGATGAGCCTGATGCCGATGCAATTGCTCGCGTGCCAATTTCCAGAAAGCCCGACTCATTCGCGAAAGCCGTCGCAAAGGCCACGTCAACCTCTGTCCTCTAGTAAATGCATACACACGGTGTCGAATTCTCATCCGAGGCTCACCATACCATTTTTATTAAAAGCCAGTTCTCATTCTCCTTCCAATCTCATTCTAACCGGAAAATATCTAGAATATCTTATACTGCGGTGGCCAAGCTGCCAACGAGTCGACTTATCACCTCAACGACCTGCAGGGGTTCGAATCCTCTGCCTGTTATCCATTTGTTGCAGATCGCAACACCAACAAGAGTAATATTGACAATAATGTGAAACTTAGATAGCGTTCAAATTAGACTGAAATGCTTCATTTAACTCACGTCTCATGATGTTGAATTTGACTATGTTTTAGATCGAAAACATCGATTACACTGTCGCACTTACATGATAGTTCATGCCTCTCCACAGAACAGTGTTTTGTTTCTACCCGTCTATGTTCCCATGCTTGTAATTGGCGTTTTAAAGTTCGTATGTACAGCACAATAAAATTTATTCTGTATCAGTTATTTATTTATGTATATATTTGATACATTTCTAAATCCTTTTGATACAAACCCAATTCAGCCGACACTTTTAATGCGCTATATAGCTATAGCTCACTGTTGGATTAGACCCAATCCCAACCACCAATATTGACCGCCTTTCGGAATAAAACCCATTGGGGGACTTTATGATATTGACAATAAATGGTTTGCGCCAAGAGAACTTGACAGTAAAATGGCTTGCTCTGTGGTTTACCCCTTCATATCCTGGCGACATCTAGTTTCAGTTATTATACAAGAGCTCACGGAGTCCCCCATTATCGAAACAGTAGCAAATGCTTAATGTCGATCATAATCAGAACGGGATTAAGTTCGTGAGAAGAGCTTCGATAGTCTGTGCGATCCCAGAGTATACATCAGAGGGCTCAACGGTCGATCTCCAGCCAGCCTGATCGACGATCGTTGCTCTCAGCGGCCAGTGGGGACTTGAATGTCCCACCCTCCCGTAAGTCGAGTACATGCCGGCATAACGCCCTTTCAAGTGCATTGAACCACAGATTCTTTTGGATCAGCCTTCCATTACAAATACGTGCAAGGATAAAAATAACACGTACTGTTTTACCCCAGACAGCTCAAGAAACACTTTCAAGCTATCATAAATTGCAACTATTTAGATCTCTTATAAGATGGTCTCTTTTAGCGCCTTTGTAAAGTTCAGAAAAGGTGCTATGTAAATAACCAGATATATCGTCTGCGTTTAACCAATACCCATGTGGCTGCAGATCGGTTTGACGATCACTGAATTTCTTACGAGGCAGTCGCAAAAAATTGCCACTAGATGTCGTCTGGATATGTAGACCACAGAGACAATACCGCCATTTTCATTGCCACAGAGTCCTCAATTCGGGCAACCCTTATTGGTTCCCTCTTCGAAGAAACCCAATTCCGACATCCATTAGTGATTCTCCTTCGCAACAAATCCAATTCAGAGCCCCGTTCCAGCTCTCTTTTGGAATAAACCCAATTCCACGACCCTATATATCTAGCTCTCTTTCCGTATAAACCCAAATTATTGCTATCCCAACATCCCTTACTGACTCCCATCCGCCGTGCACCCAAGGCACTCGCCGTATTTAGTCAGCGCCTCGTGGAAGAGCGCATCAGTGCATTGTTCCAAGGCAATTACTTGCCAATCATTGGCGTCTGTGCCTCAGCGGATGCGATTTCCCGCCGCAGCCAGTTCCACCATCTTCAGCAGCAGCAGCCTCAGCACAGAAGCAGCCATTCCCCGATTAACCGCGGATGACGGGTAGCCGCGACTGAGCCTGTGAATAATTAAGGAGCCACGTTAACATCGTTCCATTAAGCAATTGAATCAACCCCCTCGCGGGGCAGTCCACTGGGTCCTGACATTACTCGCCACTCGCTGACTTGGCCAAGTGGTACACACGGCTGCGGCCCTTCATCGTATGTGTCTACATTTTAAATCCAGGGTGAGACTTTTGTCTGATGGGTAGCAATGGTGGAAAAGATCTGACAAGGAGAAAATGCACGCATTTGACGCAGCGCTCGTGAATAATCTGGTGCCCTGCGCTTGGCCTTAGACTGGCGCTTTAGAAGTTCGGATATTACGATTACGATGCCTGGGAGAATGTAACTTAAGTGGGACCAGTATGTGGCTCGAGCAGGAGATGGTACTTTGAATCAGTGTAGTAAAGGCACGTGGCTGTGAAAGAAAGGTATGCGGGAAAATATGTCTTCATTTACAAACTACAGTTCAACTAACGAGGAAAGCCTTTCGAGAAAAACAGCGCGCATGAAGAATGCTACTTCGATGCCAATGACTTGTAGAAGGTCAATGTCATAATTGAAGGGCTTGCCTCAATAACCAGGTATGTCGACATACCTGGTTTATGTGAAAAAGTATGCCAGCGTGCTTGGAATATTGTATTCTATATACCCTGCAAATTTGGTGCAAATCTGATTATTTTTTAATTGGCTTTTGGATAAAACAGTTTGTCGACATATGGTATTTAGCAGCCGGCAGCATTACTCCAATGCAATAACCCGGTATGATAACAAAAATTGCCGTTTTTTCTTGTAATCTTTGTATTAAAACCGGTGCAATAATCAGGTTATTTGACATACCCGGTTATTGTCTCTTACTTACTCTACAATTCACTGATTTTGCGTTATTTTTTTCTTACTGAAATGTAGATATGATGACTTACCTTCTTATTGCACGATTAATTTGTACTGTGTGCTAGTCACCATTTCGTGCAAGAATAAGGTATGTCGACTAACAGCAGACGATTTTTGCTTCATACTGAGCTATTGAGTGTCAATAACCAGGTATGAAGCAAAATGTCATGAAAAAACATTAAAGTTATCTTTTGCATTGCATTATGTAACAATTTCGTGAAAGACAATAACAACTCACATGGTGCTTCAAACAGCTTGTCGATATCTCGTAAAACGGCTTAGATACAGCAGTTTGAAGTGTCAAATCTTTGAAGCCATTTTCCCAAAACTCAAAAAACCCGACATACCTGGTTATTGCTGCAAGCCCTTCAATTCATTCATAATCATTTCATGGTCGCTACAAGTGAAATTGTAGCTACAATCATTATCAAGGTGAAGAAGAAGAAGACCGGTGTAATGGCTTCAAGTTATCCCCTCTTTCAAGTTACCCCCACCCCCGGTAATCTGAAATCGATTTCAGATTACCCCCGGGGGTAGCCTGAACGCGATTTCAAGTTACCCCTGCGCTGTTCACATTACCCCCTCTCTGATTTACCTAATATGATAAATTCTTATGTTTACAACTTATAATACGTTATTGAATAAAACACGTGAAACGTACAAGATTGAAAGTTAGTTTCAATATCTGAAAAAGTCACAGAAATGTTAATTGTATTAAAACCACTCATACATTAGTTCAAAGTACCTGATATATTACAAACAAGCATAAGATATATAAAGATACAACCTAGTTGATGTTATTATGATCTACAGAGAAGGATAACTTATTGTACATCATGCACTATAGGGGGTAATGAGAGTTTAATGATAAAATATTAATAGTTATTATTATTATATGAGATAGTCGAAGAATGGGTCTCATTAATTTGAGGAGGTAATCTGAAATCGCAGGGGGTAATCTGAAGTCGATTTCAAGTTACCGGGGGGGGGGGTAATCTGGAATCGCTACACCGGTCCAATCAAATAAATCAGAGCAACCAGAAGTGGGGCTAAGTTGGGTGAGAAATGTGATGAAGAAGTCAAACATAATTAACGAGGTTAAGAAGTGGCGTATACACGAAGAAACGACCTCTCCACTTGACGGACTAATATTTTCCTTACTGTTTTAGCATTTTGCCCCACACATAGTTATCCACTTGCTTCGATTTCAAAAGCTGGATTTTCCAAATATATATTGATTTGTTATTGTATTGCATTGCATTGTATTGTGTATATTAATATGCATAGTGCAGCTTCTATAGGACGAACTACTCAGAGGTAATTTGTTCTATGTACACAAGGTGCAACTATACTTTTGACTTAGTATCTTCAATGATAGATAGTCTGAGCTGACAGGGTGGAGAGTCTCCCCCATCCATTCCAAGAAAAAGAACACCCCATTCGAATCCTGTATAGATGCGCAGAATTCGTGTCACATTGACCTAAGCACATAAAGTTCATTATAGACACTGTCGCTACAAGGTTCTCCCTCCCTCCTACCCCACCCCACCCCATCTCTGTCTCTGTCTCTCTTTCTCTGTCTGTCTGTCTGTCTGTCTGTCTGTCTGTCTATGTCTCTCTTTCTCTCTGTCTGTGCGCTCAAGTCGAAATATCACCACCGCAACATAACTGGTTTTCAGATGAATTACTTACTGCGATTATCACTGTAGCTTACTGCGAAGCCAATTTTCATATAAAGCGTATACAACTGGAGAGAGAATTATTTCATGAGGTCATTGTGAAGCAGCCTTGTATTTTGTATAACTACTAATTCGCTGGTTCCACACACGCGGTCATAGTCCATGGGTTTCGTTAAACTTCCATTTTATTTAATATCGAAAGACTGGTTCCAGAAAATTAATGACCTCTTGTGACTCTAACGCTGGCTGTGTTGTGCGTCCAGCCTTGCTTTGTGGTCTTATTACATGTAGTATGTAGGATTAATAGTATACGAGTATTGTAATAGTTTTAGGCAGCTGATTACGAGGACCTCTCCCTCTCTCTCTCTCAAAAGCGCTGGCAATATTGTGGAGGATGGTAAACACCCCGATCTCCGGTTCACTAGTGTCCCTGTATAACGAACTCAACTAGAATGAGTACATTGACCGTACACTGTCAGTGGGAAGATCAGTCGGCGAGGAAAGGACTGGCCAGCGCCCTCATAAATATCCCGATGCTATATAGGCAAAATGAAGTCGCTATAGCTCTTCATGTCCGCGGCTGTTTAGCCGAAGAGACTTCATTTTCTTCTAACCTCTCACCTCTGGATGGTCAAACAAATGGAACTGAATAGAAGGAAGGAAGGAAGGAAGGAAGGAGAGGAGGAACGAAGAACAAATCCCATGAAGTGGGGATTTAAAGCAGCGAACCTCAGTTGACAGATTGTCGCACAAATACACCACTGAACTATTTTGACGCTTCCCTTTCAACAATCGGAGCAGTTGCTGAAATAAATTCACCACTTCAAGACATAGACTTATCACAATGGATGCCTTTGTGACGAGTCTCTCTTGAAGTGGCGCTATATAAATTTGCAATTACAATTACAATTATAAAATAAGAACAAAGGATAGCACCTCTTCCTCTTCGTGATGTCATATCAAAGTCGAAATCATGGAGATGTTTTTGTAGCGTTGAAGTTCATATGAACTAATCTGTCGTGCTAAATGAGAGAAAACTTTAAAAAGAATGAAAATAATATCTGCTAAAGTAGACACTGTAGTGTGGCTAGTATGGCTTTAGATCACACACAGAATAAAAACTGTCTGGTGTCAGAGCAAATTTAATGTCACATATATATAAAGCGATTGGTGGAAGCTGCAGAGCTATCACTTAAAATTATAATTCCGACAGACATCCAGTGTTAGCCAATTTTTCTTAGCCTCGGCCCTCGTCAATCGGGCATGCGCATGAGGGTGGGTGACCAGTTCACTCTTTTGTTTTCACCGACTGGGTATGGTCAGTGTACTGATTTTATAGCCGAATGCGATAGGGTGTTCTATAGTGGGACAAATCTTGAACTGCCTTCTATCCCAGCGGGGATTTCAAGCACCAACCTCGGTTGGTAGATTGTTCACACGATTACCATGGCACTGAACTTTGACGCTCCTCTTTGAACAATCGGGGCAGTTGCTGAACTAAATTCAGTAGAACTAAAGCATCCATTCGTTAAACTACTTCTGAACATTTTAGATTTTTAGAATAAAGGAAATGACGCAAAATTTGTAACTATAAAAGTTGAATAATAATTTCCGGTAATTGTCTGATAATTTGTCCAGTTCACAGTGCACATACCATGGACGTATCTGTACTCTGTATAAAATATCTTTTATAAGATGAACCTTATAGTAAGCTCAGCTGTTGAACGAGTACATCGACTGGACACTGTGGTCTGTGGGAAGGTGGGACAGCGAGGGAGAGATGAGGCTGAGAAAATAAAGCTGCTAAAACTTCATATGGCTGGCTTAAAGGACTGCTCTTCTCTCTTTCCATAGTCAATTTTTAGTCGTATTTAGAGCACCAATGCCAAGCTCTGGCATAGTGCCATAGAAGTGTAAACGTCATAAATATCATCCATCGTAATCGTAATCATACATTTATAAAGCGCCACTTCAAGAGAACCTCATCAGAGGAGTTCCATATTACAACAACTATGATGATTACGACCAACGACGACGATGATGACGACGATAACAGCTGAAATAACAAAGTGACCGACAAATTAAGGTTGATTGACGGGCTGACTAATTACGAGCACAGAGATGATTGATTGATTGTGGGACTGATTGGATTATTGCAGTTGAAACAGCAATCGGCCGACGACGACGACCCGCACGCACGCACGCACACACTTATAAATGTTGCAGATGAAATGTCGTCGACGGCTTACCATAGCAGTTATATAGCGCCGCTGCAGTGGGAAGAGGATGAAAAACACTAGAGATAAATCCCCCGACACCATTTGCGCCGTGGAATTCTATTATTGACATTTGCTTCCTCTCGCTCACTGAATTACTCACTGACTCGCTCACTCACTCGCTCATTCACTCACTTATTCATTCGCCTCCTCGCTTACTCACTCACTCACTCACTTACTCACTCACGCACTCACTGACTCGTTCGTTCACTCATTCAGTATTCGCAGTGTTTAAGGTATTCGAGCATCATCATCGTCATCACCACCACCACCGCCATCATCATCATCATCATCATCAGTTCCTGACGCCAGCCATTTGGCGGGGAAGGGTACGAATATATGATCTCCATTGTCCTAGGTCATTTGTTAAGTATGTTGCGGCTGTTGCCCATTAATGTATACTAGATGTGGGAAACAAGGCTTGACCAAACAGTTGTCTAGCGCATTTTTAGAGCCCTGGCAGCGTAACCTGGATCAGTTGATAGGTAGAAGTGGAATAGGGTTCACCAGTGGCTAACTCACCATGCCGTTATTAATATCTGGTAAGACTACAGTGCCACATACCATGTGATGCAGAGGCGTAACTTTGGTCTAAAAAGTGGGGGGTACCAATTTCTTAAATACACAAAACAAGGCTGAGACTGCGATCTTTGGGAAGGCACAATAATAAAATATACATTGGCATTGCTCAAAAGGCGGGGGGTACGGTACCCCCATTGCAAAAAGTGGGGGGTACGGGTACCCCTCGTGCCCCCCACAAATTACGCCTATGACGTGATGGAACTAGGATAGAGAGATGGAGCAGGATACGGATATTAGACTGAAAGTAAGGATCAATCAAGAACAGATATAAAATTATGCAGACATCCAGACAAACACACATACACGTAGACACACGACCAGACTATATATATATATATATATATATATATATATATATATATATATATATATATGTTACAGGGAATGTGTATTTTCAGGGAATATGTATATTCCCTGAAAATTTCAGGGTATATGTATATTCCCTGATTCACTCAGGGAATGTATACATTCCCTGAAAAAACCAGGGTATATACATATTCCCTGAAATCTTCAAGTGATTTCTATAATACACATTCCCTGAAAGCTTTCAAAGACACAGCGACATATCCTGAAGAGCTGACAGCTGACACAAAATTTTATTTACTCTAGCATGTTTTAAAAGAAGTTCGTGCACGTACATCTGCTAAGTCTTATTGAGATTAACGAGATTGAAATCCATAACACAACATGCTTTGCCTACCTCTACTGAAGTTTTCTTCTTGACTCTTAACTCGATCGCTGCAAAAGCTTGTGTGTCTTGTATGGCACTCAGTTCAGGGCCATTTTATACTAAACGGGAAAAACCTTTCTTCTATGAAGTGAGATGTTGTTTATTCTGAAGATTTGATCCTATATTTACGTACAGGTATTGAACATATTAATATTGATTAATATGGGGGCATATGCGCATCAAAGGAAGTACGCAGTGATAGAACCTTCCAATTAGCGACCAATTATAACCCGAGCTAGGCACTAGGCCTACTGTTGACTTTATGTCGCTGTCGCTGTGTCTTTGAAAGCTTTCAGGGAATGTGTATAGAAATCACTTGAAGATTTAAGGGAATATGTATATACCATGGTTTTTTCAGGGAATGTATACATTCCCTGAGTGAATCAGGGAGTATACATATACCCTGAAATTTTCAGGGAATATACATATTCCCTGAAAATACACATTCCCTGTAACATATACAAGCATACGTACACACGTATACATTCTGTCGATGTAAGTCTGATGTTAGGCGCACAATAAGCCAGCTCAGTTTCCGGCGAGAACCTGTCTTTAAATCAATACCAATAACGCCAACCCAACGTTTCATATATACATACACAAGTGTCCATGTGTATATTTTGCATACAATCATCTGATTTACATGCATATTTATATATATATATATATATATGCATGTATATCAGATGAATGTACATATATATGTATATGTATGGAACGGAATATAAGGAAACGGTTGGAGCGGACCGTGGCCTGTGTACGGCCTGACCGTCTGCCCGTTCGATGGTCCGTATTGCTCCATCGATAGGGCATCAGAACGGGCGCAGTGACCGCATACAGGGCGAATACTCGGAGGGCAGGTGATATATTGGCCCTGTGCTTTGCCCTTCACCTATTCATATATAAACAGACGGATGCACAGTCGAAGGGACCGATGGACGGATGGACGTTGTCTCCGCGAAGAAAGGGCAAAAGACGGGTAAACGAAACCAGACAATGAAAGAGAAACAGACACAGACAGACACACGCAGAGTCTGAAAGATACAGACAGAATGCAAGTACCTAACCATGGCAATAAGAGAAACTGGCATCAGAGTCTCAGAGAGACAGACTCAGTAAAAGATAAGTAGTAAATGAGAGAGGACAGACAGACAGACAGACAGAGAGGGAGGGAGGGAGAGAGGGAGAGAGGAGAGACAGAGACAGAGAGACAGAGAGACAGAGAGACAGATTGAGTGAGTGAGTGAGTGAGTGAGTGAGTGAGTGAGTGAGTGAGTGAGTGAGTGAGTGAGTGAGTGAGTGAGTGAGTGAGTGAGTGAGTGAGTGAGTGAGTGAGTGAGTGAGTGAGTGAGTGAGTGAGTGAGTGAGTGAGTGAGTGAGTGAGTGAGTGAGTGAGTGAGTGAGTGAGTGAGTGAGTGAGTGAGTGAGTGAGTGAGTGAGTGAGTGAGTGAGTGAGTGAGTGAGTGAGTGAGTGAGTGAGTGAGTGAGTGAGTGAGTGAGTGAGTGAGTGAGTGAGTGAGTGAGTGAGTTAGTGAGTGAGTTAGTGAGTGAGTGAGTGAGTGAGTGAGTGAGTGAGTGAGTGAGTGAGTGAGTGAGTGAGTGAGTGAGTGAGTGAGTGAGTGAGTGAGTGAGTGAGTGAGTGAGTGAGTGAGACAGAGAGACAGAGAGACAGAGACAGAGAATAAAACAGGTATACAAGACAGAAGAGGAGAGTAAAAGAAAGAAACAGAAAGAGTCAGAAAGAGAAGAGACTGCAGAGATAGCTAGAGAGAAAGAGAAAAACATACAAAGAAGCATAGAGGAAGAGACACATGCATGACTTACAAAGTTACAATGACTAATACACCCCATGTATACGAGGTTCTGCAGACAGATAGCTGCCGATTACTTTATAATCTATAGTTTCTTTATAATACGAGATCTATAGACTATGGGTAGAACACACAGGCCACTCGATGGGTGGTGATGGGAATAGCGCCTCATAAAATAGTCTGCTGTGCTGGTCCAGCGGGTTTCGCGTGATTAAAGCGATCTTTCTACCCCTGAGGGTTTATCCGTCCGTCCGCCCGGCCGGCCGACCATCAGTGACTCTGCATGCATCCCTGTCCCTCCCCATCTGTGACTCCCGACCAGGGGATACTTCTCTAATTAAGGCGAGTATAATTGAAGTATGCTGCAGGGAAATTAAAGAAAGCTAAACGGATTTCACTGTCTTGTGTTGCGTGGGTCGCGGAGGATGATGACGTTATTGATGATGTTCAAGATGGCCAATATAAAACACTGATACTTATACTGAAACTGGTTCTTATATATGTATAAGAATATATATATATATATATATATATATATATATATATATATATATATATATATATATATATATATATATATATAATATAACTTCTTAATTGAAGTTTTGCTGTGGTCGGCCCATCCTCTTGGAATAAATTGCCTAACAACCTGCGACACGAACTCCCCTGCAGCCTCTCTTTTCCTTTTTTCCGCAAACGCTTCAAGACAATGGTGTTCGATCGTGGCATCATTGTATTACGTTGGAAGCGCCTCTGTTGAGTCTGTCTGAAGAGGCCCTATATAAATTTGCACTTACAATTACAATTAATAGAAATTTGTAACAATCTCTCGGTTCATAAACCTTTTCCTTTAGCACTGAAATCTGCTCTTTTGGTTTCGGTCCTATAAAACTTAACGTTTAAAGGTCCTTCTGCTATATATATGAATCTATAACTCGATTTCAGCTACAATATTTTCATCAAAACTATTAGACAGAAGGTTTTAAGATAGGCTTATTAGCTGCCTTAATGAAAACTCGCTTCTAATCAAAAGACAACTTCCTTAAAAACAACTTCCTCCTAATCAATGTGCCTATCGTTCTGACTGACCTATTATTATCAGCTGGTGCACTCTGGCAAAGTATTCTCATTTACTTTCTAGACCTAAGTTCTGTATTTGACACGGTTCCTGCATAGCATTCTTCTAGAAAGGTTAGTCTCGGTCCATGGTTGAACTGATCCGAGTCATGCCTGATTTATCTCGTATCTATCACGTCGATCATACAACGTTAAATTTCGTGGCCTCTTCTGCACAATGTGGTTTTTCGCAATGAAAACAAATACTTATCTTTTTCAATCTCCCCGAGTTATTTAGATGAATTCGTAAATTAGCCCGAAATGTTTTTAATAGGCCTAATAAAAATAACAGCATGTATGTATTTGTGCATGTATGTTAAATGTATGCATGCATGTAAGTTAGTAAGCAAGTATGTGAGAAAGATATGTACGAATTTATTTGAGTTGGTGATCCAAAATCGCTGTGCACTAATACTTACATCGGTATACTAGCCATTCTACGTATTATAAGTTCATGTTAATGAATTAATTAACTATTGAAATAATATTAATTTTCACATTCGGAATTAAATTATCTGTCAGGAAGTAAAAAAAACGCGTAGTAATAGTAAGTTTTACTTTCGCCATTAAGCCATATCTCAGTCTACATTTGCATATGAATATAAAAATAACAATAATTTTAGGCATGTAACAATGTGTACATGCAAGTACGTGTAGACTGATGTATGTGACTATGTGCGCCCTGTACAAGTTTACAAGTGTGTCTGTGTGTGTCTGTGTGTGTGCGTGTGTGTGCGTGTGTGTGTGTGTGTGTGTGTGTTGGTGTGGCATCGAAGCGCGGGTTGATTTATGGGAGAGGTATCCCATGAGTCTGTGCGACTGCATTGGTTCTCTGTCCATGTTTGCCTGTCAGTTTACACGGGGCGGTGGTGGGCGAGGGGTGGGTCTTTGGTGGTGGGTGGGAGAGGCTGCGGGACGGACGGATGGACGGGGTGCAGCGGAGGCGAGATCCGTGGAGGATGGAGGGATGTTCCTCAGAGTTCCGCATCTGCACGAAATGAATTTGCCTCAGCAGTCCACTGCTGTTGTTGGCAGACAGACAGACAGAAAGACAGACAGACAGGCACACAGGCACACACACACACGCAGGCACACAGACAAACGAGTGAGTGAGTGATTGTAAGGCAAGGAATTTAAGAATAGGATTGCTTATAAATATACCTGCTAATAGATACATAATACATATACAAAATATATACAAGTATTACATATCTATTAAACTGAATATAGAAATATAGCAAAGACGCTGAACGCAATCACTTTCGCCAGCCAGGAAACAGACGAATGGGGTCATTTCGGACACTTTCATTTTCTACATTAGTTAATATTTAAGTACCTGAGGGATCCTGTATACCTCGGGGCAAAAAATAATAATGTGAATATTTAAAAATGTAACGTAATATATGAAAGACTATATATAATTTATAAAAAAACATATATATGAATAAAATCACAAGATGTATACATATATATTTACTATAAATGCAATATTGGAACTATATATATATATATTTGTTTACTATGTATGCAATATATATATATATATATATATATATATATATATATATATATATATATATATATATATATATATATATATATATATATATATATATATATATATATATATATATATATAGTCTGCGTCGTGTACACGTAAACTAAATTCAAAGTTTAGTAAAATCAGTTGAACGACATTTATATCTTCTTTGCATAAATAAGAACAACCATTGCATAAACAGGAACAATACAAAAGAAATCCATGCACTCATATTTATTTATGCATGTCTGTATATGACTGTGCACAAATCATATTATGTTTGCAATAATGTTTGTATATAATTGTAAGTATTATGAAGCTACATATATATATGTAAGTATGTACGTCTGTCATGCATATGTATACATGCCTGCATGCATGTATGTGTGTACGTCTGTGTGCGTATGCTTGTACGCAATTGTTTATATATTAAGAAATTTAATTAATTAGTAATTTAAAGCTTATTTATTTGGTCATATCTTTTCAAACTAGAATCATATCACCATAATCCAACACAAACATTTATATATAAAAAACCAAATATTGATGACAAACTTGGTAAAATTAAAAATCGATTTCTGTCTTTTCAACCCTTTGTTATTTAATCTTCTAAAGTGACTGCCTGACTTGAAGATGGATTCGCATAGGGTGATAGGATGGGGTTAGAATGTGCATGGGGTCACAGCGACAGCGTTGTTTACCCCTTTGCATTGTATTTGAACGTACGAAGTGATGGGACACAGGTACGGCTGCAGATAAAGGGGACCGTTTAGTACAGATTCACATCAGTACTTCTCATCATCAGGCGAAACAAAACAGGGTAGACAAGAGGGTTAATTAAGCCCTAATTAATCATTCAGGCGCAGTGGACCATAATCTTAATTTCACATTCAACTCCTTTATATATATATATATATATATATATATATATAACAATTTTACATGTATGTGTGTGTGTATGTGTGTGTATATATAGCGATGTATAAACATTATATTTTTGTCGTATAGGCCTATAGACTAAGGCGTCTATGAGTATATAACGCGATAAATATACATGAATAAGAATATAATGCATGAGCTTCTGCAATAATGCATGAGCTTCTGCAATATATAAAGATATACAGATATATTACAATTTATATTTATGACAAATGTGCAATAATATTGAAATATATAGATATAACAGATATTTTGTAATATATAAATGTAATATATAGGTTTATATATATAAACTAAACTTTATATAATTGAACACAATTGGATAAAAAATACAGTCTGAAAAGGGGAAGTGGGCTGTAATGCAGACTCGCAGAAATAAAAGCACCGCGTCATGCTGACAATGTAATTGACTTTCGACGAGTGCGCACGCGCGGCGGCCATTATTCCTTTGTCTCCCGAGTGCAACGACGGACTTTATATATATATATATATATACACACACACATATGTATACATATATATGAAGTGCTTATATATAATACATACATATACATTTTCTTATAGCGCACTCTCTTGTAGTACATACCACGTCAATATATAAATCGACTGTATATATTTATTATATTTATGCTTGATAATATATAATATATTTCACACGCCTATATTAATATATATAAATATAATGCAATATATGATGAAAGTATATATATAAACAACATGTATAAAATCACAGGATGTATACATATATATATGTAAAATACATATAACATAGCAACCACAACAAAAATAATATATAATAATAAAAATTAATGTAGTTTGCTTTAAATGCAATGTAATACAGATTAAAGCTCTTACATATTATACACATAAATATATTTTATTATTTTAGTACATGTTATTGAATATACAAAAGGAGGGCCTCGTGTAAATGTCCTTTCTATGTATACTCCATACATATATATCAGCAAAGTTTCCTAAAAGACGAAAAATCGATTTTCCTTTTAAAGAAGAGTCGGGCCAGATTATTTCCTGTTTGTGCGAGATAGCCGCAGAAATTACCGGATGATTTATGCGTCGGGGGTGATTGCGGTCTGCCTCCGGCCGTCCTAAGCCCGGGCTGTCCGCCTGGACCGCTCCATGCGGACGACGCCGATATGACTTGACGTTGCAACCGGCCGAGACCGGCCTATCGATGGCGGCCGGTCGAGCGGCCGCGTGTCGAACGAACGGCCGACCGACCGGCCGACCGTCGCGAGTATATACGCGTATCCACGGGAAAGCGATATTGAGGGGACGCATTTCGGAGCGGGATTAACTAATCAACTGGAACTTTGCCGATCCAATTTCGCTGGAAGTCTCAAAGGGAAAGATCCCGAATAGGATTTGGGCGGTAGACGGCGCCGGAGCGTCTAGAGAGGATTATGAGTTGATAAGAAAGCGAAATGGATTCGCGTGCACACGTCGCGCGCCGTTGCAGATGCTGTTGTGGTAGAGAAAGAAGAAGAGGAGTCTCCATATGGACGACGATGAGACATATATGAAGAAGAAGAAGAAGAAGAAGAAGAAGAAGAAGAAGAAGAAGAAGAAGAAGAAGAAGAAGAAGAAGAAGAAGAAGAAGAAGAAGAAGAAGAAGAAGAAGAAGAAGAAGAAGAAGAAGAAGAAGAAGAAGAAGAAGAAGAAGAAGAAGAAGAAGAAGAAGAAGAAGAAGAAGAAGAAGAAGAAGAAGAAGAAGAAGAAGAAGAAGAAGAAGAAGAAGAAGAAGAAGAAGAAGAAGAAGAAGAAGAAGAAGAAGAAGAAGAAGAAGAAGAAGAAGAAGAAGAAGAAGAAGAAGAAGAAGAAGAAGAAGAAGAAGAAGAAGAAGAAGAAGAAGAAGAAGAAGAAGAAGAAGAAGAAGAAGAAGAAGAAGAAGAAGAAGAAGAAGAAGAAGAAGAAGAAGAAGAAGAAGAAGAAGAAGAAGAAGAAGAAGAAGAAGAAGAAGAAGAAGAAGAAGAAGAAGAAGAAGAAGAAGAAGAAGAAGAAGAAGAAGAAGAAGAAGAAGAAGAAGAAGAAGAAGACGAAGAAGAAGACGAAGAAGACGAAGAAGAAGAAGAAGAAGTCGAAGAAGGACCTGCTTGTGTGTCTGTTTATGATATCTGAGAAGGAGAGAAGAAGAAGAAGAGGAGGAGGAGGAGGAGGAGGAGGAGGAGGAGGAATAACAGAATAAGGCGGAAAGAAATGAAGAAAAGAAGAAAAGACGAAAAAATGCTGATTTGGAAACGTGAAAAAAATTTGAAAGAAAACAAACAGAAAGAAAAGAAACCATAACGGAAAGTTGCTTTGATTGAATGAAAACTAATGCAGTGGCGAAGGGTATATGATAACAAAGACGGATAATTACGAAAAAGTAAATGGCAAAGGTCCATGTAGTTACATAACAGCTGCACTGCATTATTTTGTACCTCAGGGCTATCGTATGCATCTGGCAAAAAGAGAAACTTAGAGGAAGGAAGGAAGGAAGGAAGGAAGGAAGGAACGAACGAACGAACGAACGAACGAACGAACGAACGAACGAACGAACGAACGAACGAACGAACGAACGAACGAACGAAGGACAGGGAACGAAGGAAGAAATAAAGGATGAAAGAAAGAAAGGCATCAGAAGAAGATTATTATGGATGTTATAGCTAGCGAAATATTTATTATATAAACATTAATTATATTATTAGGCAGCTGTGCTGTCATATAATCTATGGGAATGCCTGGCTAATCGCACAACAGGCAACTGAGACACAATGAACAAAAGTTGTCAGAACAAGGATCAGCTGAGACTACAGCAGATATCGGACAACTCTTTAATAAGCCATAATAATAAGTCATTCTTACAGCCAGATGGCTGTTACAATGAATTCCAACATTGTTGCTGTTGTCGGCTGTGTTATACAACGAGCCTTTTTATGCAGGAATTAAAGAACCACATTAAGCTTTTCATTGTGTACTGCCTAAAAAATAAGATCCTTCTAATATATTAGTAGTTTATTATTATACCTTCGTGAGATTCTTGTAAGGCATTTATAAATGGCCATATACATACAGATATATATATATATATTATATATATATATATATATATATATTATATATATATATATATATATATATATATTAATTCTCCCTTATTTCTCCCTTATTTAAGCTATTGTAATTTAATTTGGGCAACTAATTATGAATCGAGGCTACACAAACTAGTGATTCTCCAAAAGAAAGCTGTTAGAC
>OY744605.1:53506977-53536977 GCA_963556255.1 Allolobophora icterica
CTGCTTCTTTCCCTTTTTCTGCACTTAAACTCATTCATTCATTCTATCAAAGCGCTGTATTTTGCAACCCGTCATAGCTATTTATGGAAACGCGACCCCGTCTGGGCCGTGACCCCGAAACCTTGCGGGGTCGTGCGAACTCGCTTTGAAATCAACCCAGTCGGGGTAAGACGTTCAGGTTTGTTGTGACTGAACGGCGAGAAACGGCCGTCAGATGTCGCTACTGCTGTGGAATTCAGAACCATCGATAATTCATAACCAACGAGATTAGCGCACCGCACTGGATACGATTCGTTTACTGTCGATTTCATTGTGAGGTGTAGATAGAATAACGGTTTAGGTGCACCTCTGAACGTTTCCATGTGTCAATCGCAGTACTTTACGCTGCGTACTGTAACCTGTGCGAATTGCTTGTTGCCGTAATAGAATTGCGCCCGCACAGATGCATTGAATTGCACTATGACATTTGGAAAGGACTGGCCGCCAGATGTCGCCAGCATGGTTTAGTTTTCAGTCGAATCGGTGACTCCTTCTCTCTTAAAATAATAAACCCTAAACCCTGTTAGGTTCTGGGGTTATTGAAGAGGGAAGACGTGCATGACCGGGGTGAAGGTGAAGACTTTGGGAGGGGTTTCCATCATCTTGAGTTCAGTATTGGAAAAATGCATGCAAAGGGTCAAAGGTCAGACGAGAGCTGTGAGAGGTTAAAGACACTGGCTATATATTCAAATAATACCACTGCAGGGGGCTTTGGGGTTGGCCATTCAGTTGGACTTATGCATGTCATCAGGGTGACTTCCACCTCTGCCACGAAGTCACATAATGCATGTATGCATGCATGCATGCATGTATGTATATATGTATGTATGTATGTATGTATGTATGTATGTATGTATGTATGTATGTATGTATGTATGTATGTATGTATGTATGTATGTATGTATGCAACTCGACCATTGCCCGTACTCTGGCATAGTGCCAGTCTGAAGCCTGGATAAAGAAGGAGGGCGATGCTAATTATACTTTTTTTATGACACAGCGTCGTAATACAGCAACTAACCAGTGTATGCTTGTACTTCTGTTTATGTGTATTTGTGTATAGCATCATCATCATCATCAGTTCCCGACGCCAGCCATTTGGCGGCGATGGGTTTGAATAAATTATCTCCATTGTCTATAAACATGTGTATAAATGTATGTTTCTAAAATCTGTGAATTACGAAACCGGGTCAAATCAACCACTCATGATCCCTATACCCGTTGACCTAGATTGGTTTTGAAATGCGGGACAAGCCCCAGTGTTTATGTCTAATGTTTGTGAATTGGTAGCTGCGGGATCCTCAATTGGGCTACTCATTTTACTATCAGTTTCCACAAGAGTGGAAACTGACAGTAAAATAGTGCACGCAGCCAAAACAGAAAGTGCTCGTCATAATATCTCATGGGTTGCATACTTGCTCTCTACAGCAGTCTAGCACATCGTGACCTCTTACTATCCTACTAAATTTAAAACAGAAAAGGCTTCCTTTAGTAAATCTGTTATTTCTAACAGTCTCTGAGTCAAGGTGGTTAGTGATGCCTTTCGCAACCTGGTTCCTGGATTTGAAGATTCTGCAGGTCATGGCGACGAATGGGACGGAACTTGGATTTGAAAGGGTCTCTTAAAAGGCGCTATATAAATATTATTCATATGCAGATAACTTCTTCCTCAGCTAGACAACGTCATCGGACGGCGGATGATCGAGTCTTATCTGCAGCGAGGAGTTTCCTTTTTAATGCGCAATATGAACGTCAGTTTCAACGCAATAGGCATACACCGCAGTAACCATGGCTACAATCACCGTGGCAGCAATCACCAACGGTCAACACCTCCCCATAGTAACCATTTCCAGTCATCCTCTTTCTGCCTTTACACGACGACAAGCATAGCGTTATACTATACCAACACAATACCTCAAACAGCATCAACAGTTATGTGGTGATCACCAGCACATTACCAACAGCACCATCAACTCAGCAGTCAGCACAAGCATACCATCACCAGCACAGTATCCATGACAGTACTCGAAGCAATCGCCTTGATTGTCCCTCTGTTCTTGTCTGTCTGTCTGTTTGTCTGTCTGTCTGCCTGTCTGTCTGTTTCTCTTCCTATAGTTTGTGATTGGCATGTTCCTTTCTATCACATTGTCCCATTTTTACGTACTCATCTTTGTTATTCTCCCAGAATGGAAACTGGCAGCGGTTACGACCTTCGTATACCAAGATCGAGAAAATTACGATGGCGTTCATAAGCTTCGAAGGTTAATTGTTTCAAATTGCAATGTCATTGGCACGAGTCGTTGCTGTGCATTTTACTGTCAAGTTTCTCAATTTTTGTTAATTTAATTTGTATTGTATTACATGTTATTTTATTAATTTCCTAGTTGTATTTTAATGTATTGTATGGTATTGTACTTGCTGGCCTATATATTGTTATATTGTACTGCAATACATTTATTGTATTGCGCTGCATTATATTATATTGTATTGAGCCTTGTATGGCGATTGCCGTAGGTTCATGTTGCTATAGGCAACCAGCAGACCCGTAGAACGGAGCTTCTGTGATTTTGAGTTGATCCATTCCTGGTCCACACAAAAACCCTCGTCTACAGAGTTCGCTGGTTTGCCCACTCAACCAATCAGAAGACGAGTATCAACGCAAACGCAGGTCCGCACTAAAGACTCCCAACCAATCGGAAAGCACGCGCTGTGTCGTCGCTGGAGATTATCCAATCACGAGATAAATATCCACCCGCCAATTATTTCGCCCGTGTTGAACTCATAGGCTGTACTGAGCAGCGGTTGAACCATATCCTATCGGAACGCTTTCCGTGTATTGGGTGCTCCGCCCACCAAACAGTCGCACCAATCAGGTAGAACTAGACATGTTTCGCGTCATTTTTGAATTTTATTTTTCATTTAGTCTGCTTTTATAAGCAACTTAAAAATTAAACTGATGTAACTTAGATTTTTAAATCGGGTTTAGCCTAACAGAGGAATAAAAATCAAGTCACTAGTTTTTAAAATGAATTGCCGAGGTATTTACAGATGTCGGCATCGTTTTGACAGCGGGACAGGCTAGTGATGAACGGATCAAGAAATATTTTGCTTTTTATTTCCAGAAATTGTGAGAATCGGTTTTCTAGTCGTCTGGACTTATTACAACGAATTACATTTTCCACCAGTTGACGCAGACAGAAGGGCGGCTCGAAATGCAGTTGGTGTACCACATCATATAAAATTATTCCTCTGTATTCATATACATTTTCATGCATGTTCACCTGTGTATCATACGTGTCTATCATCTATGTATAAAGTAGGCCTATTGCAATGTATAGGTCCCCTATGCCTGTAGCAAATCCGCACTGTCTGTACTCTGGTAGTGCCAAACCCAAGCCTGGGAAAAGGGGAAGGGCGACATCAACGGTCCTGGGAGGCAGTCAGTCATAAGATGTCGTTAAACCCTCCTGGAAACACAGTCCATAGTATCGTCCCAACAAAAGGCTGATCTGTGATACGCAAAGTCCTTGAGCTGCTTGTACGATGGACGAGTATCTGGTCCCATATAATCGCGTTTTAATGACCCCTTTTCAGTCGCGTGAAGTGCCCGTCGGGGTTGTGCATCGAGCCCCCACTTCAACGATTCTCTCATTCCAACCACAATACATTCCATAAAACCATTGAAAGCCATAAAGCCATTTAAGTCTCGTCAAGAAAACCCCGCAAACGACGCGGATCGCAAAAGCACCCTCATTAGCATAATCAGCGCCCCGTCTTCACGCGGGCATCGCCCTCCGCGGAGGGGTTTCGAACGTTTCCAGCATACCTACCTCCGGCGGCACCTCTACCCCGCGACGCGTTCAACCCCTTGTTTGGGGAGCTGAGAGGATTTCTGAGAAACCCGAAACGACCGTTTTTTTAAACGAAAATTGACGTCTTAAAACGAATTCCGTTGCTGTCTGACCACAACCTCTCTACACAGCCGTCTCTCGTCCAATACACGACAACGTACACACTCCCACACGCACACACTGCCCCGGTTAGGCTGTCTTGGCGCATGCGCACTTACGCCAAAAACACGGGCAAATGCTGACTGCAGGGCGGTTTTCGCCCGTCGGCCGCCCGTTTGTTTTTCCCAGGAACGGCGAAATCTATACGCCAACAGCAAAGCGGGCGGCGCGCTGGCGTACACGCGACATTGATATATTGTTTGTCAATAAGAGGTTGGTAGGCAGCAGTGCATAGAGCCGTGTGTGCATGTACGCGCGGCTGTGTACTCGTGTACAATATTTCTTTTTGTATACGGTTTGAGCGCGTCGCGTGTTTCTCCCAGGGTAGTTTAGATGCGACTGGTGGGGTATGGCGTGTAACAAGCAAGCGCTGTGTAGACAACTAGACAAGGGCTGTGTGCATATGGCTTAAAGCGCTTACTCGAGGGAATACGACCCATATGGAGTGAATATTCTGGGTGCGGGGTTAAAAGGAAGGGGAAGGGGAGGGGGTGAGAGGGGTGAGGTCGACGAGTGGATGAAAAATTTGATCTCTTTGAACAGAACTAAAATAAACTGATACATTGAGATGAATTTGAATGCGATAATATATTTTATTCTATTCCTACCTGGACAGGTAAGTCAACTTGTAGTGAAACGTTTAAACAAACTTTGGCACTTATGTGTGTCACTTATGCATTTCATAATAACTGAAAGTTGATACAAATTTCACACTAAACTAAATCAGCTTAAAAGTAGGCCTACTCATCTATTCATAATCAGATACGTCAAAGGATTCCATATCAAAACATTTCAAAGGCCAAAGTTACTTGGAACTTAGTTATCTGTGTCTGTCTGTCTATCTGGATATCTGTCTGGATATCTGTCTGCCTATCTTTACTTTCACCTGTCTGTATATGCGTGTCTATCAGTTTAGACAAATCTGTATGTCTGTGCGTCTGTTTGTCTGTCCGTCTGTGTGTGCGTGTATCCAGTGGCTTACATGTATCCTTGCTTGACTGTCAACAGTGAATAAAATAAAATAAAATCTGAATTTTCAATTATATATAGACAAGCAAGAGTGCTAAGTAAATATATAAATAAGCAAATAACATATATATGTATTTATTTAATAAAATTATATTACATAAATATGCTATAATTAAAAAGTAAATAGAAATGTAAACATGTGATTCAAGATAAATATGACTTCCAGTTATATGAATAAAAATTAGACTATAGGCTATATTTAGTTGGAATGATTGTTGAAATATATTCATGAAATATGTTACGATAATAAAATGATGATTAGTAAGACAAATTATGTAAACATCATCAAAATATAAAAACACATTTGAACTATTTTCTCTGATTAAAAGTAACATTTGAAATATACACAAGATTACGATTTATTGTTATTACAAAACATGAGTAGTTCTGTAGAGGCGCTATATAAATCCACGAATGAATATATATCTAGAAATCATATGTTTACTCGTGCATATATATTATATATTTAATATAATATATATATAGGCTGTATACGATATTATATTTGTTTATAACACAATACCAGTACAACTTCATTTGATATTGTCCTCCTTCCATGCAAAGTTCCTAAATGAACACACGATCACTGATAGAACACTGATAGCTATGAGCAATGGTGAGTGAAGGACTTGCTCAAGGACAGTTTAGACAGTGAAACCTCAGAGTGGGCTCGAACCCATACTCTCCGCGTTACAAGCCAAGCGCTCTAACCATTCGGCTACTATGCTCCACAACACTATAACCACCGTCTTCTCTGCTAATCAAGTTTGTACAGCAGTTCTCATTCTGAAGTATATCTGTCATTTACATTATTATGCATTGACACAATTTTGTCAGATCTGCAGTCCAAAGCGAACTCACATATTAATTAGGTAATATATTATGCAAATATTAAAATGATGTACAGTGGGTATACAGACATGTGGAGAATTCCATATAATTTGGCCCAGCGTATACCATGCAGGGAAAAATGTCGAATGTCAGTGCATGCGAATAACTTCTTTGTGTAATTTTCCTGAGGATCTCGTGTATAGTGGATATGGACTTCCGATGCGTGGATAAAGTAATCATTAGAGGGTGATGAAAACATTATGTTAGTGAATCGATATGTAAATACATTAATTTGTATTTCATGAATGCGATCAAGTGTGTCAACACTGCTATAGGCTGGCAAATTGGTTCTGAACTATAGTACGTGGTGGTAGTGTATACACTGATTGTGTACATACTTAGCACGTTTTACTATGTAGTATGTAGTCAGGCAATGTAAGCAATTAGACGTTCAGGTGATATAACAGTAATAGAGGTATGGATAGATTATGAAAGAGCATACTTGAAGTAATATGGTTTTGGTAGCTAATAGGAAATGCATTTTATTCCCACAACGCTGTGGTTAGTAGGGATTTGCATCCATTAAATAGCACTAACTATACCTTCTGCTGCACGCATGGGTAGTTTGAGAACCATTCCAGGCCAATATACATATGCTACAATGCATTAACGTACTTATTAAACTGTATGGTCCACTGTATCAAATGCCTTCGATAATTCAAAGAAAAATTCATATAAGAAAATCCATATAGCCATATCAGATGCTCATCAATGGCTTTGGAGATTTTGGTCTCCGTATTTCTATATTGATAAAGGTGGAATACCCAGAACGAAAACAATACTGGTCTGGTGTTAAAAGGTTCTTTAGATGCGTGCCATGTAATTGGTTAATCGATCACCTTGCTGTTTTTAGATTTTTTAGAAGCACGGTATCCCTTAAATATTAAATTCATTGTTTCAGACTAATATTTTTCTTTGTTATTTTTTAGTTGTTCACATTTATTTTTTCCTGCCATTTTCCTGAGGTGTTTTGATATATTCCTGTAAACAGTAAATGTTATTTATCTGACGTGTACTGGGTTTAGCACCTAATTTTTTATTTGACTTTGGGTTATATATATATATATACATATAATATATATAATATATATATGTAATGTTACTAATTTGAATCTTTATTATTTGCATTTTTAGTAACATTGTAATTGAAAATATAGGGAATGAACAAGTTTCTGTTACTTATGGCATGCAGAGGATTCATTTCGCATTTACACATACGCAATGGATGGATGGATGGACGGACGGACGGACGGACGGACGGACGGACGGACGGACGGACGGACGGACGGACGGACGGACGGACGGATGGATCGATGGATGGATATCATGAATGGATGAGTGTAGCATGGATAAATGGACGTATGATGGCTGGATGGATGAATGAATGGATCGTCGGTGGTGTTTGATGGGTGTACAGATGGTTGTATTTTAGATGGATGTATAGATGAATGTTTGAGTAGATGGGTATGTATCTATATTATTTGCATTACGCCTTTAAACCTCTCGCAAGCGATGAAACTCGGCTATTTGGTTGATGTAGACAAACAGTTGTCACTTCAAATAAGCTGAAAAGCTTTCTTGAGCTGGTGTCTGCTGGTGAAGTTCGGATTTTAATTGGACTGTAATTGTTCGAAGAAGACGGTTCATTAACACCCGAGGAAACATAAACATGCTCCGGTCGACGCAACAGAGCGCGGAACCAACAGGTCACCATGGGAAGCAGAGCGCAGCGATCGATGACCCAGTTCGTTCGTGACAGGAATAAATAGCCACATGGAGCTGTACCGACCATTGAGGCTTAAGCCTAAGGAGGAGGACGAGGACGAGGACGAGGAGGACCATCAATTAATTTTACCACGATTCAAACGGCGCAACTGAAAACGGATCATAGTTGCCGTATTTGGGACGTCGGAATGTCTCCAATGGTGGAATTGTAATAGTCAAGCTCATAAAGTTGAACGAGTGTGTAGCGATGTCGAACCACAAATTTTAGTTTCCCAGCAGACCTCCCAGGCTTTTACTAATCCAACAAGAATTTACTCACCAATAACTTTTTCTTCTACTTGTACTTGCACTTTTTTTAGAGCCCCTGCTCCTCTATGCTGACTCCCTTGCTCGATGAATAAATGGGCAGGTTCGATGGATGGATGGATAAATGAATGGATGGGTGGGTGGAAGCATAGATGGACAGACGGAAGGAAGGACGGACGAATGAAAGAATGGAAGTGGAAGTGCATGGATGGCTGCTGCTGCTGCTGATGATGATGATGATGATGACGATGACGTCAACGACGATGCACAAGAACTATCTACGATTATGACGACGAAGGCAGCGAAGGCGTTCTCTGTGACTGACAGCGCAATATTGCAATATTGGACGCCAGGTGGCAGCACCGATCGCAGCATCCGGCCGTGGAAACGCGGGACCATGAATCAACGTCACGACCAGAGGCAGCAGCAGCAGCAGTAGCAGCATCGTCAGCTTTATCGGCCGATTTCCTCTGAGAGCATTGCCACGTATCGATTATCGATCCCCCGCACGTATTCCGGCCATTGTGTCGTCCGCTGGACCATGGCAACCGGCCATGTTAACTTCTCTACACCCCACTTCCTGCGTTGGCAGAAAACTACTAAGGGCTATGGAGACGACGAACCCATATACACCGGCAAACCTGACGTCTTTACACTCGTCCTCTTCTTAATCCACCTCCTTCTAAGCCTCTTCCTCTTTCTCCTGCTCCTCCCCATTGCCTATTTCTTGTCCTTCTAAACCTCTTTCTTTTGCTCCTCCCCAATGCCTCTTTCTTCTCCTTCTAAGCCTCTTTCTCCTGCTCCTCCCCAGTGCCTCTTTCTTCTCCTTCTAAGCCTCTATCTCCTGCTCCTTCCCATTGCCTCTTTCTCCTGCTCTTCCCTATTGCCTCTTTCTCCTGCTCTTCCCTATTGCCTCTTTCTTCTCCTTTTAAAACCTCTTCCTCTTTCTCCTGCTCCTCCCCATTGCCTCTTTCTTCTCCTTCTAAGCCTCTTTCTCCTGCTCCTCCCAATTGCCTCTTTCTCCTGCTCCTCCCCATTGCCTCTTTCTCCTGCTCCTCCCCATTGCCTCTTCCTTCTCCTTCTAATGCTAGGTGCCTGACATCTTTACCTATCATCTAACCTTATTACTCTTCATTCTCTTCCTCTTCATCCTTTTCCTCTTCATTTTCTTTCTCTTCTAGCTCCTTCTTATTTCTCTTCCTACTTCTTCGTGCACACGTTCATTTCGAATCTGCCATCTTTTGATGGCTGTTGATTATAGTTCTGCTCAAACAGAAGTCTCTGTGGTCTTCTAAAGTAATGACTTGGACTTTCGTGGCAAACTGCCCTTATATAGAAATAGTTTGACCTGTTTGCCACGCGGGGAAATTTCGGTTGCATGTTTGTTCTGTGACCAACGTGTAACGATCCCGAACAAGTGCACACACGTGTCTTTGTCCCAGAGCATCAGGATTTGGAAGTGGCGTATAAGCTGTGAAGTGAATTGCATGTCCTGTATAATTGCACTGGCCACGACCTCTCATTGTGGGCTTCAAGGCCTACAAGAGCAGGAATGAGCTCCTAATCTGCGTACCACTACCGCGGATTTTTACCCACCCACCCCCTCCCCGACCATCGGGCAGACAGTTCAGCACATTGACCACCCACTAGATGGTGGCGCCTCTGGTGGCTAACCTAAGGTTTTGGAGTTTGCTGGGCAGAATGTAGAGGGACGAAGGAGCTTGACTGTCGATATCTAGGCCTTCAATCAATAGAGGCGTTGAAAGGTCAGTCTGCATTCCAGGGCGATGGTCAGTTTGAATGATCAGTCATCACCTTCCCCGTCTGACCCATCTGCAGTCGATTATATATGTTTATATGTGAGTTCGCTTTCCATAGGAGGCGCTGATGGAAGAGAAACTTTAAAATATCTTTCTGTCTTGACGGGTATTTGACCCCCGACCCTACGACTGACAGCTGAGCACGATAGGCGATGGCACCACTGGTGGCTAGCCCAAGGTTTTGGAGATTGCTGGGCAGAAAGTTATGACGAGGTTTTCGCGCCCCCTAGCGAACTCCGTTATAAAATGAGAACACTGACTGTACACTGTCATGTGAAGATGAGCAGGGCAGGGAGAGGACTGGTCACCTGCAGTCATGATATGCTGATGCAAAGAGAGCAAAGTCACAAACACTTAATATCCTCATTGCTTTAGCTCAACGAACTGTTTATTCATTCTTCTTTTCTGTTTGCTCAGCTGACTGATGTGATCCAAATCGAAACTGAAAATTCAGATTTTCCTACCTTTTATACCATATATCAACCGATCTTTCTGAACTATTGGATTTCGACGTTTCCTTTTCGACACTGGGCAGTCGGTTATTCTCTGTTCATGGTAGATCCAAAGATTTGAAATTCATTGTTCAGTCGGCTCTCTCTAAACTCAGTCAAAACTAAACGTAAGGCTCCTGTCTTTCAACTTACCCATCGTAGCCTGATTTCCTTAACCGATTTCTGACTACGATCTCAGTTGAAGCGACCGTTGATTGATACATTGTGCTTAATTATAACGGTGCTACAGATGTCGATAGAGTAGATCAGATTGTCGTCTCTTACAATTTCAATTCTTAGCGACTTAAGTCAGCTTCGGTTATAGTTTAGAATCTAGGATTCAAGGAGGAGGTGAAGGAGTAAATAAGACTGGAAATAATGTGTTTTCACCTGGAAGGTTGTGGTTTGACTATGACCAGATTTCAACCTTTTCCTGCTTGCTGACCCAACGTGACTGAACCATCCCAGGTTCATCTGACCCATCCGGGTCTTAACAACGGATTATGATTTTGACTTTGGTTTCACAACCGATTGATATCAAATGTATTACGACGCTGTATATAGAAGTACTTAGATTGGATTTTCACACTGGATTTGGTAAGATAGATAAAGATGCTATCTATAGAAGTCCATTGACGTATAATGACGATATAGAAGTAATTAGACTAGACTACGTTCGATTAAATTGGATTTCATCTTCTTAAGTTCCTCGCAGGAAATCCAGTTGACGACTCTTTCATCGGATGCTTTGGCCTGGTTTCACCCCAGGTCAGAAGGGCACCGCTAGTACTGGATCCTCTTTCCTTATCCTCAGTCCATGCTTTGTCTTACAGCCACGTGGTTTGGTTACATGCTGAGGATTGTCATAATCGAAATGTGGCTTTGCGACTGTCCGTTGCTGCAGCCACATTACGACGGCTGCGCTGTAGAAATTTTCCGATTATGTTAAGTGCGATTACATACATTGAATTTTGTATCAGGCTTTTCGCCTCTCCTCTATTCTGCTTTGATTTTAATTGTAATTTATAACTTCTATTGCGCCGGTATCTAATGCACAAGGCATCGACCGATAACACACCAAAACCAAACCGTTATCAGGTCAGAATCCAAAAAGATCAGTCCGTAAGACAGAGATGCAGGTGTTAGTATTATAAAAGCCACTGCGATGCTCTGCGAACCCCGCTTAGTGATGCCGTAAATACCAGGTCACGGATAAAGTCAACCGCAGCAGCAGGAAAACGGTAAAATGCAATTGATGATCCTGCCCAAGGTAGATGTCCAGGAAAAAACACGAGCCAGGCTCCTCCCTATAGGGTGGATGCCCGTTTTGAACCCTGCAGGGTAAAATGCAATTAATGGTCCTGCAAAGCTACAGATGCTCATCTAATGCCTATAGGGTAAAATGCAAACCAGATTCTTGCCTAGGGCAAGTGAATGAGACTATATATACAGGTCAGCAGCCATTAGTATACGGCCACAGGCGATCAGCACCAATTGTACCTTTATTAGCGGATGTGCTCTGCTATACTGTATATGGGTGACAACGGAAGAACCATCAGTCCGTGTCATCGCTTGGAAGCGAATTTCAGTAGGAAGTTCAACCAATATACCCTTATGTATAACCAGGGGTAGGTCAAGGCAGAGTCGTTAAATCATAAGGCGTTAGTCAGTCCTTTCGAGGTTTAAATTTAGTCGCAATTCGCCTTTTGTCGTATACACATGCACCATTGTATACATACGGCCTATCTCAATTAAGATCTCCTAACGACCTAACCTATTTAAGGCATAATTTACTTAAAGCTTACTATACCTGATTTACTTTGTCCCTTTGGGCTTAAAAAGGACCTATATAGAACGAGAAAGGTTCTGGATGGACTAATGGTGCTGAAAGACCCAGATCTAAAAGTTAGGGGCTATGGTCGTGGAACACCTAATTATAAAAGGTATGCATTGTAGAAGTTCGGGAACTCTATATGGAATAGAACATTAATACGTTGTTCTGTCATGGAAAAACATGCTTAGTCAGCTAAGTCTAAGTCCGAGGGTCAAGGGTCATTGGTCCGTGTGAAGCCATTGGCGTCGTCATCATTCATCGTCATCTGTATCTCCCAGCAAAGAACGACAACATCCAATATAACTTTTTAATTCAAGTACGTGGCTTTCTTTAGCGCCAGTTCTTTGCAATACGTCTCTGTTCCGAAAGTGTCCTGCGTCGTCAGGACGGTGTTTTTGCGTCGTCATTTCATCGCACACTGACGTCACTTTTCGAATTCCGCTCTACGTCCGGTTTTGACGCAGAGGACTGTAACACAGAATTAACATAAAAAATAACCTGTAGCTTATTATAGCCGATTCATAAATATACTGTATCTCAATCAAACATAATAAATTAAGCAAGAAAATAAATCAATGATACATGAATTAATTAAACATATTTGCTTGTGCTGTCATATTTAATTGATAAAAATAATTAGTAACTTCTATGGTGTCTGTGTTTAATGCACAATACATCATCAATCGATGGTACATTGATTTTTTAAATTATATTAATTAATATTACGAATAGCTGATTTTCATGTGCTACAGTGCTAGACTATGTTCTGTTTATCTACTATTTAAACTGGCCTGCCCGCCTGCCTGTCTGCCTGTTTGTAATGACTGCTTGCCTGTTATATTCACAGATATATTATATATTGCTCATCTACAAGTTGTAGACTACAACTAGAAGACTATAGGCACGCACACTAGCAACTGATGATATGCACACACACACACACACACACACACACACACACACACACACACACACACACACACACACACACACACACACACACACACACACACACACACACACACACACACACACACACACACACACACACACACACAAACACACACACACATATATATATATATATATATATATATATATATATATATATATTCCTACATATACATATGAACCGCGTTGAACTTATATATTCACATGTATATAAGTTCAGCTCAGGTATTTAATTACTTCCATGCACGTCTTGTTTTAATTCTTGGTGCGAACACGCACGCACGCAACATACGTGTATAACTGTATATACTATGCGTATATACTCATACATACATATATATATACTTGCACATATATATATGTATATATATATATGCATACGTAAGCATGTACACATTGGCTGTAGTCTTCATCATTCAAACTGACGGATGGGTTGGCTCCGACGGATCCAGTTTCCACCGGCCGTATCCATGGCGACGGCAACATCCACCATCTTTCGTGAACAGTTAGACAAGAGAGACTGATTCCTGTCTGCCCGGACCGGACAACCCTACTCCAGCCTCCCTGTGTTCTCTGATGGTGTTGGCAGACTGGCGGATGTTCTTGTATTTATAGAGATGTCGGCTGTTCAACGTAGGATGCAATCTGGCTTCAGCGACAGGCGGACGGACGGTTGCCAAGGTAGGAAGAACAGCTAAACATCCTTATAATATATTCCGCATCTGCAGTCTGTAAGCATCTGTTTCTCCGTCTTCAGCAGCCAGCGACAATTCACGCACGTGTTTGACTCACTGACTGACTGGCTGAATGGGTGGAGCTGGCTGTCTGACTGGCCGACTGACAGACTAGACTGGCTAATTGATTGACTGGATCAGTGATTTGGTTGACTGACTGAATGAATGAATTACTGGATGGATGGATGGATGGATGGATGGAAACATTAACGAATGAACGAACGGCGGATTAGTGAATGAAGAATGAATGAGCAAGTGAATTGGCCGCCAGAGGTCTTCTGGTTGTTCGCCGCATGTGTGGGGCTACTGTTCAGTCTTGAAGTTTTGCTTATGTTAATCACTCTAGTTGGACCGTCTTCCGCAGGAGTTGCGGCTTTAACTCCTCCGTCTTTCTCTTTCCCTGTTCCATATACGCCTGAAGTCCATCTTATTTGTTAGTGATAGCACTGAATTGGGTCGGGAGAGCCTCTAAATCGTTGAGTTGCGATTTATAAATGCTCGATTACATTTACAATTACAATTACAAAGTGAATGGATTCATGTTTCACTGTCTGTTGATTCGAATCTTTTCACAGCGATGGACCCATTTTCTTGCATGACTGCCCTCTCGCCCTAGTTTTCCTCACGTAATTTTTTCACACCATTAGGTTCTTTTCACACATGGTTACTCTTCGCAGCTTAACTATTTTTCACCATGTTTACAACAATACTATTGTAAACTGCATTATATATAACTATAGCACAGGTATGTACATGTAGGTATATATATATACATGCATATCTATGAATAATTATACGTAGGCCCTATAAAAATAAACGGGTGATCTGTCAGACAATGCAGCCGACCTGTCAATCATCTCTTTAGTTGGCGCTGTCACCGCGACGCTCTTACAGACTAAAGACGCGCCGACCAATCCACCCACCCACCCCCATTTCCTAATCGTAGCCCGGTCTATAGAGCCCCACACCATGGCCGACCTCCAACACTGTGCCAGGCTGTCTGCGGGCTGAAATCCAAACATTACTCACCACTCGCGCGAAACACAATGCTCATCGTCTCTCTCTCTCTCTCTCTCGCTCTCTATACAACACTCAATACAAGGAACGAGAGAACATCACTCGAGGCGATGTTTGTGGCTCTGCGTTTAGTTAGAACCGCTCAAAACAACGAGTTGTTTAGCATCGAGACCGACTGTATGGCACGCATTCTAATGTTAGGTATTCTACGTGGATTCTACGATTAAAATTCTACGGATTAGAGTCGCACATGCGCGCATATATGATATACGCAACATCACTTTCGAGTCTGTAAGTTGTCAATAATATTTATCGAAGCACTTTCTCATCTTCATCGTCATAGTAGTAGTTGTATTAGTAGTTGTTGTTGTCATAGCAGCTGCAGCAGTAGTAGTATTAATACTGGTGATAGCAGTTTATCATTGGCAGGTGGGACCTTGTATGCAAAGCAAGTGTCGATCATAATGAGGCATCGTTATTCCGATGATATATTATCGAATCGAGATAATCTATCGCCCTCTGGTGTCGACAAGAAAAGCATGTCGTCATCGGTTGGTTTGATGCTTATTTCAACAGCCGACCGACAGGTTATTGCATATTATGGCGTTTTATATGGGTTGTTAAGAGGGTTATTATCACTTGGTCGATGAGAGATATGCGCCGCCCGCCCGCCCGCGCGGGGTCAAGTGCGTTTTACCTCTTTAACCTCTGAAGCGAATGCAATGAGCTGTCAATGAGTTAGTCAGTTATCACCGCCACAGCCACAACACAACAACATCGTTCAGATAGGTAGTCTCGAAGACAACTGTTTACTTACCTGGACCTTTAGAGGTATGCTGGAGAATACCTTCTGTCTTCATTATGATGATTAGCACTACTCCTGCAACTATACTAGGCCTACTGTATTATCACTACTATTATGTTAGTATTAGTACTAGTAGTATGGTAGTAGTAGTAGTAGTAGTAGCATGCTGAATAATAATAACGTAGTAGTAGTAGTAGTAGTAGTAGTAGTAGTAGTAGTAGTAGTAGTAGTAGTAGTAGTCGTCGTCGTCGTCGTAGTAGTAGTAGTAGTAGTAGTAGTAGTAGTAGTAGTAGTAGTAGTAGTAGTAGTAGTAGTAGTAGTAGTAGTAGTAGTAGTAGTAGTAGTAGTAGTAGTAGTAGTAGTAGTAGTAATAATAAAAAATTGTTATGAGAACTACTATTTTGATATTGAAGATGATGATGATGTTGATTACAAAGTCCATGAAGAAGCTTTTGCAATAACCATAATAAACACGAGTGATGATGATGATGATGATGCCGCTAATGATATTGATTATGGTGGTGTAGTTTGTATTGTGCGTCTGAGCATTCATATAGCTCCTATTGGAACTCCTCCACAGTCGCAGTCGCAACGATAAGACTAAAACACGCTTTTTAAAATGCGCCTTACGGCAGATTGAAAACATAAGTCTATCTAGAACATATATATATTTCTATTAATACGCTTTGTGAAAGTTTGTTCATCATGTGTTTATACATGCTAACAAATAACACTGAAGAGGAATAGGTTGGAGGTCATGTCATGATCCATCCTAATTTTAATTTTTCATCCAGTAATCTTATATTTCACTCAGAATATTTATATTCAGTTTTGACTTTGCCTATATAAATAATATATATAGAAAGAGACAGTCATCAATCAATCAATCAATCAATCAATCAATCAATCTTTTATTTGGTATCCAAACTGAACAGGTAAACAAATAAAAAAAAACCAGGCAAATCAATTTCTGTAGTTTTGGTACACAGGTTACACAGAAAGGGCCGTGGACTCCGCTTAAACAGTGTCACCTGCAGGGTAGAATTACAAAACGCCAATCTTTTATCATATATCTGGTAGGTCGTAAAAAGAAACTATACTTTTTATCTTAACTAAGGACTCGGCAATATACACTCTGTGATAGTATTATAAAATATTAATAAAATATCCATTGCATATCTGATTCGCATATGAGCTGTTTATAAAAAAAAATATCCTCCATTGTTAGACAATCAAGAGGCCTGTAATGTACTGATAGTGATTGTAATTGTAGCATAACACACGATCATGCATAGCTTACAATCGCACAGAATATAGATATATACAATTGCATACACTATGATATATTCATTATATATTATTCATTATATATATATTATGTATATGTATAATATGAGTATATGATTCACGTCATGTCTGTATATATATATATAATTATATATATATTCAATTCAATTCAATTCAACTTTATTGATCCGAATTCAATACAAAAGTACCGTAGGCACCTATCGGAATATAAAAACATTCGGGATACAATAGGGAAAGCCCAAAAGGGACATAGGTCCCGCTTAATTAGGGCTGCCTATTTGTTATATAGTAATAAGATGGCACCAAAGAAGAAAAAGAAAAATGATGGGGACAAAACCAGGCCCTGAAAATACTGTCCTTGAGGTATAGTATGAATGAAAAGTAAAGGACTAGTTGAAAATACAAGAAAATGCAAACAAACAAAACAAAAACAAAAAAAACCGAAAAGAAAATGCATCAGATGATCAGCATGGCTCAGCCGAGCACCTATTACTGTAAACAGGATTACAGAAAAGAACTTGGTAAAATAAACACACACAAAACAAGCACATCCCAATCAAGAGAATTAAAGGTATGCTTACTTAACTAGTCAAGTCCATGTCAACAAACATGAACTTACAAAAATTAGTTATATCAATGTGCGCACAATTAATTGCCAACTGTGCCAAGCGCAATCATTTAAAACATAGAAACTGTCTTAGCATTTTTTAAATAGTGATAAACATGGCACCAAACGGATGTCCAGAGGAAGTGAATTCCATATTGATGCGTGACATCGCTTATTTCATACATGGCGGGATATTTTTATTATCAAATGTTGCAAATGTCGCAATACTAAGGTTCAATTTTATTACCGTGCAATCATGTGTTTTAAAATTTTGATGCTATTTTTTCTATGTTTTAGTCTACTTTCAATCGTTATATTAGCATCAGCATAATTATGAACAGCAGCACCAACATCTTAAGTAACTGTGGTCAGCCACTGATGGCGATGGGTGCCAATATGTGGTCTCCATTCTTCCGGTCATTATTTCGTCTAATGTCTTTCTGGAGTTTAACAAAAGTCTTGTATTATCTTCGTTGATATATTGTCTTTTGACTTTATGTCTTCGTTGATACTTTCTATTGACAATGTGTTCATTGATACTGTTTTAATACTACTATACTATCTGTTGAATATTTTATTCACTATGGGACTCATGTGTTTAGAATGCACTATGGTCAGCCACGTTACGCGTAACACTTATTAAATGATTTGCAATGGTTGAAGTTTTACCTCATTTATTTGGATGCATTAAGTTTTTACTTCAATTTACTTATTACCTTTGTAGGCTTGCCCAAACAGTTGGACATTCTATGCGCTATAATTAGCATAGTTTATTCTTTTTCTGACCCTAATTAAATGGTTGTTTCTAAAAGTAGGCCCTATGTAACTGGGTGCTAAAGTATATAGCGCGTCTGATGAATCTCGCGATCATGGCTCTGAAGAAAAGATAGGCCTAAGGGAAAAGATTGGCTTAAAATGTGCTTTGAGCTATTCGTGATGTTAGAAAACTCACTTTCAATGGCAGAGGTTGTCAAAATATGAAAGGTATTGAATTCTGTCAAATATAGAGACCCTGACACCCGTATAATAACCCCGACCACTTTCTCCGATTGGACCACTATACTTAGTATTGAAATTACGTCAAGTGCTTTGCGAAAACACTCAACAGGAGGCGCTCTTGAACGATTCTAAAAGTAGGCGAGCGGCCCAGATAATTCGAATCAAAGGCTCATGTACGAGCGTTTGGACTGTCTGAAAAGAAGCAACCCCACCCAGGTTCATTGTCTCTGCCCATATTCCTCTTCAAAATTCAATCTTCACGACACCCTTTACCCCTCCCGTTCCAACCCCTCCCCATCGCCAGACTCCATCTTCACGCTCCGATGAACACTGCATAATGGCGATGGCGGCCACAGATATCCGGCCAAGCAGACCAAGTCTAGCGTAGAGATCTGGTAAAATTGCTTTCCCCGCATGCATGCACGGATATCCTCCCTCGTTTAAATCTGATATGCCCTCTCCAGATACCCCTCCCTCCTTCGCATTGCTATTCCGGTCCCGAATCGTGACCCCCGCGGGCGGATTAGCGATAGAGACCAGTTTCTGATCTCTGGGGTTAATTAAAGCGCGCCGCCAAGCGACGGAAAGTCGAACCAGATGTGTGGTTCGCCTAAAAGCTGAGGGAGCTGTTCTGTCTGGCCTGCGCCTGTTTCAGTTAATAAGCCAGGCTAATGAACATCAGACTAAGGCCGAGCCAGAAAAGACAGCCATGCGGAACAATCAAAGACCGAGGCCGTCAAAAACCGGAAGTCTCTGAAGCGTGAGCCTCGGCTAATCAGTTGAACGTCTGTTGTGGCTTTTCTAGTCGGACATTTAAGTAGCGCCTCTATACCTCAGTTTGACTGAACTGAACTGTGATATGTTGCGATTCCGTGTTGATGATAATGTCCGTTGCTTTTCTTCCGATTTTCCAGGCCTTTCCATTCTTCCTGCATAAACAATGATTCTCCATTTTATTTCTTTGGTATTTTGTCAATATTTCTTTTTATATTTTATTTCTAACGTCAATCTATATAGTTATTACCAGGGACGTATCTAGCGTTGGGCTTGGGGGGGCTTAAGCCCCCCCAAACGAAGTTAAAGCCCCCCAAACAAGTCAAGCCGTTGTATGCTTACGGCTAAAATTCGTATGAACACTGTATAAATGTTGCCATGTTCAAGGCTTAAGCCCCCCCAAACGAAAAAGGCTAGTTACGTGCCTGGTTATTACCTCTATTTTTCTTTATTTTTCTTTATTTAAACTTACATGATCCATTTCAGTACATAATTCGTTTCAATGTTACTTAGGCCCTAACTGCGGTTTGTCAGTGAGCTTGTCTATAGAGACGAATATTATTATTTAGACTGATATATCAGACTATATAGATTTACATATATAATCCATCTACTTATCAAATATATATATACATATCATTATTTTAGCATATGATTTATGTACAAGGCGATGTTATTTTGGTAATTCACACAACTTATATTTATTTAAAATATCACAGAAAGAAAGATTTATTACGATCTATTCTACTATAGCAATCGTATACGCTCGCGTAAATGCCGTTTCTTTCGGTATTATACAAACATATATATTATGCAGATATATATGTAATATATGTGATTATTTTTATTTTATATTTGAACACCTGCATGCATGTTCATCCACTCAATCATTTATTTTCTGGTCTGATTTTGTAACTGGCTAAATCACATACCACTTGGTTATGTATACATCTTATAAGTTTGTTGCACGACATATTTTGTTACACTATATTCGCACAATGTATATATATATATATACATATATATATCCATATGCCATATATATACACTTGATATAGCGCATATGTATATAGTTACATGATAGGCTTTATCTGGAATATGGATATTGGGTATGTATCACGACAAATAGGCCTAAATGTATATATTTTTACAAACAAATCCAATTTAGAGCTATTTACATTTCAAGCCATGATTAAAATATATTCGCCCGTATTACATAAATGATGAAGTCATAGGATATGGTATAATAAAGACTATGTGATAAATGTAAATACAACAATTAGACTTATGCGTGTATAAAGTAGTATATATATATATACATAAATATGATAAATGTATATAAATTTGCAATTATATGTGTTTCAGTTTTACCCCTTTACAGTGGTGTAAGAATATTTCCCAGACAAAATATCAATGAGTTACGTAAGATTAAATAATAGATGAGCCAGATATACACAAGATAAGAATACATACATATAGACTCGTAAGACTATGATTATGTAAGATATATATATATATAATCTATATAGTTATAATATAAGTTATATATATATTATCTATATAGTTATAATATAAATGATGAGTTAACCAAGTACAGAACTTTTGTAAAGATTACATCTTACATATCAGTATACATCTTACATAATCATAGTCTTACTAGTCTATATGTATGTATTCTTATCTTGTGTATATCTGGCTTATCTATTATATATATATAATATAATATAAGTTATATATATATAATCAATGAGTGAGTGAGTGATATATATATATATCACTTATGCGTGTATAACATATATATATATATATATATATATATATATATATAAGAAATCATCTGCGTTTTAACCTGGTGACTTTATTTATAATTCTTCAACTGACATTTCGCGTCATATTGTTAAACATTAAGTTTATGGCAGCATAGTTATCGTTTTGCAAATCCATAAATCCTTAAACAGATTTATCTTTATATATTAAAATATTAATGGATGGAGTATATGAACTAAAAATATTACTTGGTAGCAATGGGTCTTTAATATACGTCACAAACATCTACCTAATAGATCTGTTTCATTAGTATACATCTATGTTTGTGTGCACTTTATGTAGTATGATGTTTGTATATTTAGTACCATTTACATAACTAAATAGCCTAAACTGAGCTGAAAGATGTAGGCCTATCTCTATATAGAGGAACATAGTGATTCATTATAATCGTCCTATTTTCAGATGTAAATAATATTTTAGACTCGTAAACATCCACATTAGACCTATTTTCAAATGAAAATATTTCAGACCAAGAGACTTGATATATTTACCAGTCTACATGAACAGGTGACCTGCTTATTTACAAGAATAGGCTACTATTCCTTTTACCAAAAGCAAGCCTTAATTTTTTAAGTTCTCATAATAGCATACCATCGTATATAACCTATCATTTACTAAATAGTCAAATCACAATAAATATAAATAAAATATCAAATGAAATTGCATTGTAATTTTAAATTAAAAATTTCACATATATCTTATATCCATATAAGCATTGTGCATTTAAAATTCGAACGTGAGTTTGCTAATACATGATTGTGAAAATCCAATATATAGGTACATTGGTACAATATACATAACATATTAATATCATTACCATCATCATATTAATATGATTAATAATATACGAATAATATATATATATATATATATATATATATATATATATACATGCAGGGCCTACTATCCCCCCCTGTAAGCTGGAAGCAATTCCCCCTTACTGTAAACCCTCCCCTATCTCCCCTTCCTCCACTACACCTCCCACTCTCTTCTCCTCCCATTCCCCACCCACTCCACTCCCCCTCTCCCTTTACCCCTCCTGTGCATTCCCCTCCCCTCCCCTTGCAGTGGGGGTCCTCCCCCGGAAAATTTTAGATTTCTATATTGCCGTAGGTGAGTTTTAATGCATTTTTGGAGCAAGAAAACTGGCTTTGGAAGACCATACATTTTAGTTCAACTGAACTGTTGAATTAATTTCTGCAGGGCTCCCACTGCACTGTAAAAATTTTATGGGAGAAGCTGTAATAAATATGTGACAAAATTTGAGTGCTACAATTATTGTTGTGTAGTGCAGTGAAAATGGGGTTATCAGGTCTTGAAATATTCCTGCAAAATAATTGTCGGCTGGATAACACTGTAGTAGGCGGGGATGGAGCCTGTTATCGCTGCATTACACCAGAAATGTGCACTCATAATGCAATCTTTAAAATCCCCATATATTTGCTGAACAGTGTCCTATATTGCCCAATATTTTAACATGTGTCCCATATTTTGGAAATTTCTAAATCAACAGGATTGTGAATGCTTTTCTTCAATTTTTTAAATACTTTTTGCATCTTTCATCAACAAAAAATAGCAGAACATAATGGCCAATAGCTAAAGAAAAACAAGTAATAATGATACACTATAACACTGCTTAGACACTGTATGGTAACCTCAGCAAATATTACATGGCCCATAATACTGATACATCACAATACAATACTTTAAGAATCATTAGTAATTAGTCACTTTATTAGTCACTAATTATTAGAAATTAGAGACTTTTCCAGGGGGGGAAACTTTTCCCCCCCCCGGCACAAATTGGAAGCAGTCTGATTCCTTCCCCCCCTACGTAGTAGGCCCTGTATACATGATATAAAACTATGTATCTGACTTAAACGCACCTCAGTAACGCATTTCTTGCGATTTTTGCGCCTAAGAATTTCAACAACAATGACACTGCATGCTTAGGAAGCGTAATCGTTTGCTTATATATATATATATATAATATATATATAATATACAATATATATATATATATATAATATTATATATGATGGCAGAAAAGCTGATTGCTCAAGCTGACCGGAAGCTCTTCCAGAATAGCGGTTTCCCAGCCACTGCAGTTATCAGCTCTTGACACCTGTTCCTGAGTACAAGAATCCCTTCCTTTCATGTTACCTATTGTTAAATCCAAATTGCTTAGACGTAGTTTCGTGAATCGATATGTATTTAGTTACATTTATTTGTGCGTGATTGTCCGTTGTGTTTGCTCGTGGCCATAACTTAATTTAATTAGGTATGCTATCGCTCTATGAAACGTAATTCATGTGCGCTTGTCAGATTCAAACTAAGGCTGCTTACTAATTTACCTTAATATATGTTATTATAGATGTAACAATATATAGAGACATATGTATCTGTACATTTACTTAGCGCCTATATTACCTGTCCACTTAATCTGTTCTTTTACCTATCATTGTCAAGGGCGTCCCGTTCGGAATATATTTTGTCGGATTTATATAAAAACTAGCCCTTAATTATTATTGCAAACTACACATAAGCTTAATTCATGTTTTGGTATTATGGTTAAATTGCTATCTTTATTATGTTGCGCATGGATTACGGAGGCTTTTAAATGTTTCGGAAACGAAGGCTTATATATAGAACGGAAGGGTGGATGAACAGAAAGATAGACGAAAGGATAGACGGATGAACGGAAGTCAGGACGGACGAATGAATAAATGGATGGACGGACGGATGAGTGTATGTGTCGTACACTGATTTTTAAGGATGGCATCGGTTGTTGAAGTGTTTATTTGATTCTGTTTAGCGCTGATGATATAAACAGACCATCAATCGATAAACCTATAAACACGTGGTCCTTGCTCCTCGGTGTTTAGCTCTTCCACATGTCTTGCCAAACATCCTTCATCCATTACACGCACACTTACGAATACACAGACGTTTGCTTAGAAAAAATCTATGGCATAGGTGCATATGATTATAGACTCATACAGTTATGAGGTGATATATGTTTACTTAATATAAACACGCAATGAACAAATGAGAGATTACCGTGCTTCGCGTCATACATAAATTATATATATATATACATACATCATATAAAGTAAACATATATCATATAAACATATAATATATATATATATATACTGTCGTATTTGTTTACAGTTTTCATTAATAGTGTTGGTTATTCAACCAAAATACAAATATTTATGATTTTATATAATTAATAATGCTAATATTTTCAATTTATATTAAATAAGTTTCATATAAAAATGAAATTAATATTAATAATCTTAATCATTTATATGTGTAGTGTAAAATACAGTGTTTTGACACCAAAAACGAGCTACTACAAAAACAATAACTCTAACTACTACTACTACTACTACTAATGCTACAACTATTAATGGTGCTGCTATTAGGCTACGTGCTTATAATGTTATTATTATTGTTATTCTGAAGATAAATATTCAAGAGCATAATAAATGCCTGCCAGTAATGATGGCGTCCACCCCTCCCTCCCGGTCCTTCCAAGTCCTTTTCCCTTGCGGCCAGATTTTAATGGGCCACGGAGTGGGTCCAGGTCCGGATTAACATCTCAACCGGTGACTAGCTAGGACGGATTTCTGATCTGAGTTTCATCTTAGCGCCAGAAGTATAACGGAACTAATCCATGAGCCATGCATGGCGCTCTCTATGCAGCGTACAGAGAGAGAGAGAGAGAGAGAGAGAGAGAGAGAGAGAGAGAGAGAGAGAGAGAGAGAGACAGACAGACAGACACACAGACAGACAGACAGACAGACAGACAGACAGAGAGAAACAGACAGACAGAGCCGTGCACAGACAGACAGACAAACACAGATTTACAAAACTATATGTATAGTTGTATACGTCTAAACAGTTTGGATATCTTTGTGTGTGCATGTGTTCACATGTAAGCTACGTATGCATAGTAGCCTATGAGATTTGTATTCGTTGATATGAGTTTGTGACACCGATGAGACCAACCATTGAACACACATAGGGAGAAAGACATAGAACGTGAGACAGGCATAAGAACAGATGGAACAAGACACACATACACGTGTGCACAAGAAGAAAGAGATATAGCAAAAGAGAAATGGGTCTAGACACACAAACAGTCAGAGTGCGATGCCTGATGAGATCCTGATAAGTAGTTCCTCGTGTAGACAGAATTTCTCCCTCCCTCCCTCCCTCCCTCCCTCCCTCCCTCCCTCCCTCCCTCCCTCCCTCCATTCATCTATCCATCTCCTTCTCCTCCTCCTAAGATGGCTTTCGCTTTGGTGGTGGTGGTGATGAAGATGATGATTTTGCATGGGGTTGGGAGAGAATGACGTTCTCAGCTGCTGTCATCTCTATGTGTCTTCCTTTCTGTCTGTCTGTCTGTCTGTCTGTCTGCCTGTTATATTTGTAACATCTGATGTGTAAGTGCATGTTGTCCAACTACAAACGGTCGTTGAATGAGGAAGAAAAGAAAGCAGAAGAGGAAGAAAAGGAGGAAGAGGAGGAGGAAGAGACGTGATGAGGTGTGGAGGAGGAATAAGAGAAAGAGACAGGATGAGGAGGTTGAGGAAGAAGATGGTGACTAGGAGGAGGAAGAAGCAGGAGGATGGTTGAGGAAGAAAAGGAGGAAGAGCAGGAGGAAGAGACAGGATGATGGGACTGAGGAAGAAGAGATGGGTGAAGAAGAGAAGAGAGAGAGACGAAGGAGGAAGTGGAGGAGGAGTGTACTTTCGTCTGCTGTGATCATCTTCTGCCCCAACACTCTCTGATCCACGCCATTTACCATTCCCACCTGAACCATGTGCATCCACTGCCCAACGTCTATGGTGAACACTGCACGTACACAATATTCGTATCTATTCATAGGCCTATATATTATACATACATATATATTCATATTAGGGCTGTACCGAATATTCGCTTCGTATTCGCTTAGGGGCCGAATAGTGGGCCAAATAGCTATTCGGTATTCGGCCGAATAGTATTGGTCGGACCGAATACGAATAGTGGTCACGTGACATCTTTTTCAGCATGTGCGGCTGCTATAGCGAGTGGACTGAAGTAAAATTCATGCATTAACTGAGCTGCAAGTGACAATTTCTAAGTTTAGTTAAATTAGTTCCATTCCTAGTTTACACAGACTGGCAGAAGGATGCAAAAATTACACGTAGTTAACTGTTCACTTTTAGTTTATGTATTAAAGTTACAGAGCTGAAACTTTTGCGTACATTTGAAATTTTTATTGTTGTCGGTAGATTTATTTTGTACACTATTCGTATTCGGCCGAATAGTTGGTCCAACTATTCGTATTCGGCCGAATAGTGATAATCACCTATTCGGTACAGCCCTAATTCATATATATTATATTGTATATATATATAAATATTATATATATATATATAATTGTGTGTTTGCCGCCCAATTTCGGTGTTTTTGTATATGTGCGGGTATACGTGAAAGTTGTTGTGTACGTTTGCCTGGCATGTGTTCTTGTTGTTGCTCATGCAATTCAGTAGGCCATGTTCACGTGTCCACTTTGATGACTCATGATGACCGACCAGATGGCCGAGCAGATGACCAGTGCAGCATATAGCGGTCAGTGTTTTTATATTTATACCAAAGAAGCTACATAATGACTAGTCAGCTGGTCAATTCAGAGTCTGTAAGATATATAGTCGGGCCATCGTACTCTAGGCCCTCTAGGGTACTTCGGTGTTAAAAGACATCTTAACCTACCATAGATTTATTAGAGCGTTTGCGAATAGCACTTCTCAACGAGATTCCTCGAAATTGGATTATCCCTGTGCTTTGATATCGGCTCTGCATGAAAGGGACGTGTTTCTCAGATTTGAATGTGTGCTTCAGCACATGCTGGCATGTCGGACGTATACTATTACATCATGGTAAATCATAATTGTAATTGTAGTAGGCGTACGATATACGATTGGCCACAACCCAATAACTTAAGAGCTTAGCATGCTTTGGTGAGTTCATAATTGCTTTTGATTTCTGTAATATTATTTCTGTATAGAAACCTGTCGATTTAAGCAAACATTCATACAGTGCAACAAATATTTGTGTGTGTGTGTGTGTGTGTGTGCGTGTGCGCGTATACATGCACTAGTCAGTAGGTTTTAACGACGCTGTGTCATAATAAAGATGATTAGCGTCGCCCTCCTCCTTTCTCCAGGCTTGGGACTGGCACTGCCAGAGTATACGAGCAGTGGCAAAGTTCACATGCACTAATGAGGCAGGAACGCTTGAATACATTTTGTATTTGGCAGGATGAAGAGGAGCTGCACACAATCAGTGAGGCTTTTATGGGGTTAGGCCACGGTGACTGTTGGCTAGACAGACAGACAGACAGACAGACAGACAGACAGACAGATAGACAGACAGATAGACAGACACGGTATCTACTCCTCTGGTCGAAAGAGAGGATTAGGAGTAGATACACATACGAAACTCAATCACATTATAGTGTGGCCTTAACTAGACATTCTCTTGAAAGTGAGTATAGCTTTCACAAATGCTGACAGCTTTATTAGACATTAATTCATTAATTCGCAAAGGCTTTTAAGTGCTTCGGTAAAAACTGGACGGATTAATTAAGGGGTTTTGAATTATGAAAGCTTAATTCGTTGTCAAGCGCTTTTATGTTGCTCCAGCGTGGTGCCTGTCAGTCATTACCGACTTATCGAATGTTTGCCGGCGTATAATCCGCGATGCGCTGGAAATCTGGAAGTGAAGGAGAGTGGAGTATGGGGAGGGGTTTTGGGGTGGAACGGTGGTCCTTCTGGGAATCCGTCGGACGTTCGGTCGGAATCTACTCGCCTAATTTGTCGAGATTTGCCATTTTGATTGCGTTGTGGTGTAGGCTGGCGAGCGCCGGGCGGGAAAGCGTCCCCAGGGCCCCCGTGCCGAGGGCGCTGGCCGCGGCAACGCTGCGACTGCGCAGCACCCGTCAATAAGTCGGGTCCTTGACAAGTAAATTAGTGACAGCAGCAGTCTCTGCGAATTCGTCTCTTCTTCCTTCCTGCTGTCCTTCTATCCGTCGCTCCGTCTATCATTTAAAAGTCCCTCTTATGCTTCCTCCTTCTCATCAGATTTATCATCCTCCTCTTTATCCTCTTACCCCTACTGTTCAGTGCTCTTCGTTCTCCTCATACTTGTCGTCGTCATCTCTTTCCTCCTCGTACTATTCCTCGTTTACCTGCTGCTTCTCCTGCTCGATGTCCTCTCCTCTTCCTCCTTCTTCTTTCGATCCTCCTCATCTCCCTTCATGAATCCTCTCCTGTATATACACCGCTTCATAAACATCTGAACTTCTGTCTCTCCATCTGTCTGTCTGTTTGCCTGTCTGCATCTGTCTGTTGTGCTTCCACATCTGCCTGTCTGTCTATCGGTAACTGTCATTCAGTCATGTGTGTATCTATGTATCTGACTGTCATACTCTTCTTTCCTTCATCCCTCCCTTCCCCTCCCTCCGTCCCTCCCTTCGTTCGTCCCTCCCTTCTTCCCTCCCTCTCTTTAAAGCTCGATCCCTCCGTCCCGATCCTTCAGCATCCCTGCTCGCTACATCTGTGGCTGATGTCAGTGATTTCGTGGCACAAGTCATGTCTTCTATCATCAGACACCACTTCCCTTGTCTCGATAAATCCTTGATCTTCTGGCGAACACAGCATAGTGTGGTCTATGTTGATCTGAACTTCACAGATGTGTCAGGCCTGTTGGCCACCGTTTATACTTATAGCCTCGTTACACAACCAGACATGTAATGTCTATGACCTCTGAGCACCAATTAAGGTCACAAGCTGATGGTCACACAGTAACTTTTAAATTAAGCCTTATCGAGCCAGGTTAGTATACTTGGATGGGTAAACCAACCTCTGTCTAAAGAAAGAAGCAAGGTCTCAAGGTCTAAGGATAATTCGACTGAGGCGCACACTCGACCACAACAATCCTACAATTGGACACCTTGTTAACCTCCCAACTTATGTTGATACTCGTTTTCCGACCACAGAAGCATGGAAGGCTGAGTTTGTACTCATTGGGATGGAAGGTATTCCACGGACGGTTTACCCATCCAAGTACTAACCTGACTCGATAAGGCTTAATTTTACTGCGCCTGCCAGCGACGTACCACTAAAACCCAGTGGCCACAATACTTCTCTGCTGTTACTAGACATGACTCACAGGACCGCACGCGAGTCATCGTCGTCGAGCACTCAGGGGAGACGGCAACCATAGAAATATCGGCGCAATCCAATTTTCGCAGTTTTTCCTCGCGATAGTATTCGAGCCGAGAAATGACGAGTAGAGCCGAGACAGTCCGGCCGTCCCAGCTGACGACTCGCGCTCACTAACTCGTCGCCGATCCACGCGCGCTCACTGAGTCGCCGAGCGACTCGCGAATATCAATGATATGACTCGACGAATGTCAACGACATGACTTGACGAGTAGAACTCGCACAAGCCCATGATTGTTGTCATCGTAAATGCTCGAAAATTACTCAATTACTGAAAGAATCGGAGCTCGATTAGTAGAGAGCTGGAAAACTCGAATTCTGTAACTTGTCCATGTGATGACTCGATGACTGACTCGCGGGATAACTTGAAGCTCCTATAGCTTCGTTGTGAAGTGAGAAAGAGGCAGAATGAGGGACATACGTATACATAAAATACTCGCTAACGCACTAACTCACCAAATAACTCGCTCGCACTCAACCACTCGCTGAAATTATTCTAAAATTTTACAGACCTGCGTGAAATTCGCTAAGGATATCCCAGTCGAGAACTT
>OY744605.1:53539477-53669477 GCA_963556255.1 Allolobophora icterica
TCTCTCTCTTATTATCTGGCTCTCTGTCTCTCTATGTCTGCTTCTGTGCCTACTCGTATTTCTGTTTCCTGTCTCTTTTCCTCTCTGCCTCCCTCGATCTCTGCCTCTCTGTATCTCTGCCTCCGTGTCTCTGCGCTTCTCTGCTTCTGTATATATTTGCCTCTGTATATTTCTGGTCCCTGTCTCTGGTATTCTCTGCCTCCATCTATCTTTGCCTCCCTGGATCTTTTCCTCTATGTATATATCTGTGCTTTTCTGTCAACTCCACATGTAGAATCAAAATAAATACAAAGTCACTTAATTTCGCAATGCAATACTATATATGTCCGTACATTTCACTCAGCCTAAATGTGAAAATATGAAAATTAAATCGCTCTGCTTAAAGATAAGGCATAGCATCGTTAATAAGCGAAATACTACCATTAAAAACAATATATATATTGTTATATATTGTTAGGCCTATAACGTTATATGTATACCATTAGACGTATAACATATATATATATATGTATATATATATGGCTAATTATTGCGTCAGTATGTTATTTTCAGCATATTATGTATTCATTATATGTTATGTATCAAGAAATAAAGGAATGCTGCATTTATGAACTATATTTGTCCATATAATTCTACATTAATTTACTGATTAGTCATTAGTCACGACAAGAGTTTTAATCTGCTTTAATGATCAGAAGTCAAAAATGACTAATGTACTAATGACTTTAAATTGATAATGACTTGGATTGCCCAGTCGCTGGCTCATTGACTTTCAGACAGCCAGTCTCACTCTTATTCACTCATTTACTCACTCTTGCTTGCTCGCTCACTCACTCACTCACTCACTCACTCACTCACTCACTCACTCACTCACACTCACGCACTCACTCTTGCTCACTCACTCACTCATTCCTAACTCGTTCGCTCAGTCGCTTGCTCCAAACTGGTCGTTGTATATTTGGGTAAGTGGCAAGTGGGTCATTCGCATGCAGGGTGGCAGACTCTGCGTTGGTCAAGCGTGGCCGCCTGCTGAGCAGTTCGGGTCAGCCGTGTGGTCATTATGGTCAGCCGGGTTGTTTAGCAGTTGCCTGGTTGGTGCTTCGGTCAGCTGTCAGCGGTGAGTGATTGATGAGAGGGTGAAGAAAGGAGAAGCAGAGGAGATGAGACACAGGGACGTAGACAGCAAGACAGACACAGGCAGTGATGGGGTGTGGGAGAGAAGGGGATATTGAAGAGAGACAGACAGACAGAGACAGAGACAGAAAGAGAGATAAGAGAGAGAGGGGAGGGTACACGGAGCAGAGTAAGAGTCAAGCATATGGAGAGAGCGCGAGACAGATGCGGAGATACAGATGCAGACAAAGGAGAGACAGATAGAAAGAAAAGGCGATGAAGAAAACCGAGTAAAGATGAGAGGGAAGGCGGAAAAGCAGATAGATAACAACGCTAAAGGTCTTTGAGTGATGGAGGGAGAGAAGGGGAGAGGGAGGGAGGGGAGGACAAGGCTACGACGGAGAGTGGGACGGTGGGAGGGAAGGAGATGGGAAGGGAGGGAGGGATGGAGGGAGAGAGCTGATAATGATGCCAGCTGGGTATTTATCTGGGCGCCAGTGCTAAATTCATGATACCCAGGTCAGCGAACACTAAGACCCTCTTCTTCTTCTTTCAGAAGCGGCAAGGGTAAACGCGGCAGGTGGCTTAGAGGGGGCGTGAGACTCCTCCATGCTACACAACCCTTCTATGCAGATTCAGCAATTACAAGACTTAGCGAACATTTACCATAAATAATAATTATTATCAATATGACATAACTGTTTCGTTTATTACCTTGCAGTTAATAGATGTGTTGTGAAAAAATGAGACTTAGTTATTTATGTCTGCTATTTTTAGAGATGACGTAGAAATCTGCGGGAGGCCAGGATTTACAAGATTTGCCAGCGACCAAAAACATTCAACAGGTTCGGAGATTTAATAGAAGATCGTTTCATGTATAATAAGAAAGTTATTCTCAAGAGCGAAACTCGATTAGCATAAGAACAAAGAGTTTCTAAATCGAATGCAGACGGTTGGATTACTGTTCGCCTTCTTCGTCGGGCGTTTGATATCCGCGCAAAGGATTTGCGAAAATGAAATTAGATAAGAAATCGGATTCAGACCGGAAGCGAAGCATTTCACAGACAGCGAACTGATGCGTGCGCTCGAGAAAAGCAACCTGGGTTCTACACAGAGAAGAGGGCAGAAGAACAACGACGATTTCGAGTGAAATGCTGTCGCGAGTAAGCGGAAGTGGGGAGAATTCGGGGTACAACGGCCTCGACGATGATGTTCTGGCGATGAAGTACCACTACTACAGCGGACAAAATGTCGACTACCTCAGTTGGAACACGGCGTCATCCAGCAGACAACTCTGCTACACGAGGGACGCTGGGTACGACGTACCATCTCAAAACTACCAGCTGCAGTACCCGATGATGGGGTACGAAACAAACACAGGGCAATGCGAGAAACCGTCGGAGGGTTATCACCAATCAGGGTACTTCTATCAACCGGATATCGGCAGAAATCCATCGATGAATAACCCGTACCGAAAGATGGACTGCCAATACGTATCGGCGTACTCCACTGGGTACGGAGTAGCGTCACAGCAGTGTCATCCTGGGCAGCAGGTGATGTCTGCAGACAGTGGGGTGGCGTCGATGGCTTACGGGGTTCCAGACAGAGGGGTTACGAATCCTCTATCTCCATGCATCAGTGATCTGAGCAAGGCGGTGCCGGAAATCTATCCGTGGATGAGAGATACGAGGCCGAACGCTAAGCAGCGCCACCTGTTGACATCATTTCCAGGTAGGCCATAGACATTTGTTTAAGTAGATCGTCGCAGACTGAATATAACTAGATCGTTTACGAAATTCTACTGCAGAAATTTACCAGATAAGCATGCACTAACACAAGAGTTTCCTATCCTCTCCAATCACGCATCTCATTTCGTGTCCTGTTCAGTTCTCTTCTGCCCACCGCCATTAAGTCCTGTCCTGACCAGGATACGATTTGTAAAGTAAGGGGTCATTTACCCCTCACTGTTATCCCTCCATCCTTGCACTGGTTTTTTTCCTTTTCCCAAAATATTTCGCTCCTATACCCACCGGTCGTTTCTCCACTGCGGCAGCCATCCACAACCCCCTACTATCATATCTTGTCCTGCAGTGTGCTTGCCTATTAGCAGGCTTGTCTTATTTTGGCCTCTCCTGTTCTGTCTTGTCTCGTCCTATCGTGTCTTGTCCTGTCCCATCTTACCCTGTCAGGACTGTCCTATCACCACTAATACTGTAGGCGTCATTTTAACGTTTTATCTCTAAAATCCATATATTAGGTTTCCAATAGAGCAGCAATCCTAAATCCAACATTAAGACTGCGTGGTAACTGACATTGAGTTTAGAAACGTGAAACTTTATTATTCTTATAGAAAGTAAAATATTAATATATTTTGTATACTGTTTAGTGTATATATATATATATAGATGTATGTATAATCTTTCCTCGAGAACGTGTCATTATATGTTTTATATACATCGTTCCTTATATATGTTACATATACAATATATAAGAAGGCTAAATATATAAGAAGAATTATATGAGGCTGTTCTTGTTGCAACATATATGAGTTCCTGTCTTCGCTTCGCAAGATTCTGATATGATTCTTAGTTTTGAGCCAGAAAGCGAAATCTGATCTTTCTTTTGGAATTATAGTTGAAAGCCACTCAGAGGGTTCCGGTATAAACTGTGATCGGGGCGTGGAACGAAGCAATGGGAGACTGACCCTGGCTGAGATCTACACCAGAGCTTTCGTGGGCTATAGCCCTTGCCATGTTGCAATGGCACATGGCATGCGTGCACAGTCTCCTGGTTGTATACGCCACAATTTTAGACACAGCCAGTGGCTTAAACTTGTCCAAAATATTTGGAGGGATGGGGATCTGGTGGACAATCAGCGAGGCTCACAGCTAGACTTGACTGTCATCATTGCAATTCATCCGATCCTCGTTAAACGCAGATTCCAGTCCAACAGTTCGTCAGTTAAATAAATCTTTGTTTTCACTGTAAATTTCTGATAGTATTTCAGTTCTTTGTCTCTGTACTTGAAGAAGTTTGTCTATATTGAAACATAATATTTTAATATTTCAAGAAATTCTCCTCTCAATTATTGGGGAGAGGGGTACGTGCCTCGTAGTCTACGCCTATGTACACTGATCCTTCCGAGTATCTTTGTTTGTAAGAGATTCGTATACATGTAGAGTTTGCATGCAAAAGCGATAAAAGTTTAGTCAGAATTTGGATGGAACGTTGTAACGGTAACCAATAGCAGAAAGTTTCTGTTATCAAGAGCTGTAAAACATATGGTAACGATTTGAGGCAACTTTTTATGCTGCGTATGCGGTTCGTTCCCTGCAGAAAGTTGCAAGTGTTATCATCAGCCAATAGTCCGCTGCCAAAACGAGTTTGCGAAAACACATCGAGAATATCGAGACGCCCTTGTAGCGGTATGGCCGTGTTACAGCGCCATATAAATTGCCGTTATTGTTATTATTATTATTATTATTATTATTATTATTATTATTATTATTATTATTATTATTATTATTGTTATTATTATTATTATTATTATTATTATTATTATTATTATTATTATTATTATTATTATTATTATTATTATGTTTTTTTTTCGCCCGAGGTAAGTAAGATCCCTCAAGCTCTGTCTATTATTATTATTATTTTTTTTAACGCCCGAGGTACGAAAATCCCTCAGGCTCTAAGAAACTATAAAACAGAAGTGTATTTAAGCTTGGAGCACGCCGTCCTCGTCTCCGGGGTGTGGTGTTATCATTATTATTATTATTATTATTATTATTATTATTATTATTATTATTATTATTATTATTATTATTATTATTATTATTATTACTATTATTATTATTATTATTATTATTATTATCATTATCATTATCATTATTATTACTATTATTATTATTATTATTATTATTATTATTATTATTATTATTATTATTATTATTATTATAAATGAGCGCCATAGTCTGCGATGGCTACAGTTTCATGAAGGATCAGTGGATTGTATACACTTGACGAGATTGCATGGACAGCAGCCATGGCCCGGTGTAAAGACTTCAGGTTACCCCCTCTTTCAAGTTACCCCCCGGTAATCTGAAATCGATTTCAGATTACCCCCGGGGGTAGCCTGAACGCGATTTCAAGTTACCCCTGCGCTGTTCACATTACCCCCGGGGGTAATCTGAAATCGATTTCAGGTTACCCCCCGGTAATCTGAACGCGATTTCAGATTACCCCCCGGTAATCTGAACGCGATTTCAAGTTACCCCTGCCATGTTCTTCTTCTTTATGTTCTCTGCCCACCGGCAGGTTCGTATGACCAATGACGCCATCGTTCTCTGTCTTGTGCTCTTTTCTTCAGTCCACTGTATCCTTCTTCTTTTGTCATCATCCAGTCTAGCAGCATTGCCCTCGGTCTTCCTCGCGTCTTTCTCCCCTCCATCCTTCCCTCCATGATGTCTCTTAGCAGTGTCTCACTCCTTAGGATGTGCCCGATCCATTTCCTTTGTCGTCCGCGTATAGTACTTATGAGTGATCTTTGTTCTTCTACCATTTGCAGGATTTCCTCGTTCGTCCTCCGTTCCACCCAGCTAACTCTCTCCATTCTGCGCCACACCCACATCTCGAAGGCCTCCAATCTTTTTATGTCGTCCTTCCTCATTGTCCATGTCTCGGAGCCGTACAGCACAACACTCCACACCAGTGTCTTCACCATTCTCTTCTTTAGATTCTTGCTTAAGGTTCCTCTCATCAGCTCTCCTCTTTTGTAAAATGCATCTTTTCCCATGGATATTCTTCTTTTTATTTCCTCATGGCATCTTGCATCGTCTGTGATCACACTTCCTAGATAGCAAAACTTCTCCACCTGTTCTATTTCTTGTCCGTTTAGTGTGATCTTTATTGTTTGTGGTATTATACCGCTTCTCTTGTTTATCTTCATTACCTTTGTCTTCTTTACGTTTATTTTCATTTCATATTCCAGTGATACCGTATTTAGACGATCCATCATCCTTTGTAAGCCCTCCTGGCTAGTTGCCAGCATCGCCTGGTCATCTGCAAATCTCAATGCCTTCACCCTTCTTCCTCCTACCTTTATCCCCTCCTCCATATCGTCTAGCGTTTCTCTTATGATCTCTTCTATATAGATGTTGAATAGGATTGGTGACAGTGGGCATCCTTGTCTTACCCCTCTTCCTATTTTTCCTGGTTCTGAGTACTCTCCATCAACTCTTATTTTCACTCTTTGTCCCATGTATAGATTACCTATCAATCTTCTTTCTCTCCAATCCACCCCTTTTCTTCTCAGTATTCCCATTAGCTTTCTCCAGTCTACTCTGTCGAAAGCTTTTTCATAGTCGATGAAGCAGATATATATGTCTTGGTCATGTTGGATGCTTCTTTCTGCTATTATCCTCAATGCTGCTATCGCATCTCTTGTCCCCTTTCCCTTTCTAAACCCATATTGGTCCTCTCCCAAGCAATTTTCTGCTTCCGCCTTTGTCTGCAGTCTCTTTGTTATAATTCTTAGCAGGATTTTTGAAGAATGTGTCAGAAGGCTTATCGTGCGATGGTCTTCGCAATTTGTTGCATTCTGCTTCTTCTGTATTGGTATAATTATTGTCTGCAGGAAGTCCTTTGGCCATTCTCCCGTGTTGTAGATGTCCCGGCATAGTTGCACCACCTCGCTCATTGCCTTCTCTCCAAGATTTCTGAGTATTTCTATTGGGATGTTGTCAATTCCTTCCGACTTCCCATTCTTCATGTCCTTAATTGCAGCCAAGACCTCCTCTCTCATCACCTCCGGACCCATGCCGTCCTCCACCTGTGTTTCTTCCTGCTTCCGTTCTTGTTTCCTCATTTCTTCCTCGATGCTCCCACTTCCTGTATATAATTCCTCCACATATTCCTGCCATGTTCACATAAGATAAAATGCTAACTATACCACCGAGTTCTCTCGAACGACTGAGAATATTAACATTTTCCAGAGCGGACGCACTGATTGCAAGCATTGACCAGTAAACCAGCCAGCCAGACAACTTCAGTACTATATATGCGTGTCAGCTGCTCCATTTCATGAGTTTTATGTAGTTGAGGCACAAAGAGAGAGAGAGAGAACTTATCGTACATGATGCTATAAGAGGATAACGAGAGTTCAGCGATAAATATTGGCAATTATTATTAGTATTATATAAGATAATCGAAAATGGGCCCCATTAATTTGAGGGGGTAATCTGAAATCGCAGGGGGTAATCTGAAATCGATTTCAAGTTACCCCCGGGGGTAACTTGAAATCGATTTCAGATTACCCCCCGGTAATGTGAACGCGATTTCAAGTTACCGGGGGGTAATGTGAAATGGGGGGTAATCTGAAATCGCTACACCGGTCGAATTCAGTTTAGTGCAGACCAGTTTAGTCGAGACAAGTTGAAACTTGGAAGACAGCCAGACAGACAAGGGAGTGGCTAGTCACATTCTCTGCTATGACCTAGTTTTCTGTTATTGAGAACCACTCGTTCCTCTATGTCGAAATAGTTGTCATGTCCCCAAATGACACATTCAAAAAACTTGGTGTCTGGAGGAAGGGTGTGCTGTCGGGAGGCTACAGGTTACTGTAGTGAAAGGTCGATAGCTCAAGTTTTAATGGTAGTTAAAGTTCGAAAATACTGAGTGGGAGTTTAGGAGTGATGCAACTTACAAAAAGGGCCCAGGCTGTGGCTTTTGAAGGGTATTCAACTTAAACGCTTAAAATATGGTCAGGGTTTTGGATAACGTTGTGTGGGTGATATGCAAAAAGAACCGTGCCTCAGGGTTTCATAGTCAAAAATGTTTCGGCTGTGGTATAGTAACGTTCTTCAGGTGATATGTATACAATTGGTTGTTGAAGATAGTATTCCTTAGAGTTAATAAAACCCATCATGGAAAGGTACACGCTCGATCTCCCACGGCCCGTATATGGCGCTGACTCTTCCTAAGCATTGCCTTCTATATAGGCCTAATGACAGTAAGTATACAGAAGGTACTGAACTGAGGCCGCTGTATACGAGACGCATGGATGCATGGGACATGCAGTTCATGCCAAGGCTTGTGTGTCGTTCCGTATACCTTTGGACCGTCGCCTTTACTAAATCCTAATGCATGTTAACTGAGGTAATGACAACATGTCATTTATATCGACGATATGCCGACGTCCAACTGATGTCTGCGAGTCGTTTTCTGGCCAGACAGTTGATCTAAGAGTCTGAACGGATCGATGGAAATGCGAACCATCGATTTTCACGCTTCACTGGCAGTCACGGACCACTTAAATATCCGTCAACGTTGTCTGTATTAATACTCGTTGTGACGCTTCGACTTATGCTAACATTTCGGCCTCCCTGCCCTTTCTCTCTCTCTCTTTCTCTCTCTCTCTCTCTCTCTCTCTCTCTCTCTCTCTCTCTCTCTCTCTCTCTCTCTCTCTCTCTCTCTCTCTCTCTTTCTCTTTCTCTCTCTTTCTCTCTTTCTCTTTCTCTGTGTCTGTCTGTCTCTCTGCATCCCTTTCTCCCTGTCTCTGTCTTTACTTTAACAATCCTGTCTTCACTAACACATTCTCTCCTTACTTTGATTTATCCAACTCTTACCTTAAACCTTGTAAGATGCAAATAAAGACTACTTACTTACTTACTAAAGGTATATCGATTCACAAACGAATTTTTAAACAGTATAAATGTTAAATTTTACAGTGGGGGTGCTCGATATAGTGTAGTGGTTAGCGTGCTGGACTGTCAATCGAGAGGTCGGGGGTTCAAATCCCCGCCAGGGCAGAAATTTTGTTCGAGATTTCTGCTCCACCAGCGCCCCATAACCAACTCATCTATAATGAGTACAATATCCATACACTGTCGGTGGGAAGATGCGACGGCGAGGAAGAGGACTGGCTGCCTGCCCTCATATGCTGAGGCTAAGAAAATGAAATCGCTAACACTTCATACAGATGATTGCCTCAGGGCTATAGCTTAAGGGGCTGCTCATCTTCTCTACCTTAAACCTGTTTATCTAAGCTTAGCTCACCTGGTCTTACCCAATCTTACCTTAACGTACCTTACCCTATATTACCTTAACTTACACAATGTTGACGTACCTTACCTAATGTATTGAGTATGTGTTGGTGGCCTAGATCTCTGTGACGAAGACCCTCATCTGGCTAAGACGTCGTCGACTTCCGGTCCTTCGAAGAGGGCTCGAACTGCCTACACGAGCGCCCAGCTGGTGGAACTGGAGAAGGAGTTCCACTTCAACCGTTACCTCTGTCGACCGCGTCGGATCGAGATGGCGGCCATGTTGAAACTGACGGAGCGACAGATCAAAATCTGGTTCCAGAATCGTCGAATGAAGTTCAAGAAGGACCGACGACATCACAAGAACCCCACGTCCGCCTCAGATGAACCACCGTCGAATCTCGACCGAGGTCCCTTGCCCGAATCAGACGACGACGACGATGATGACTCGGCCACCAATGGGTCCTCGTCGGTCGAAGTCCGTCGTGGTCCCGCAGACACGACTTCCACCGGATGTGGCTCTGAGTTAAATGCCACGCATGCGCAGTACGAATTCGATGGAGCGGAATCGGTTGTTTGTGCACCACCCCAGTGCCAACCGAATTACACGCCTGATGCTTTGATTGCGAGTTTGAAGGTAAAGTCTCAACCAGAGCAGACAGCGTATTACAATAGTCAAGCCTTGGTCGGAGCTTCAAAGAATGTGGGTGCTCAGTACAACGGGGGGAACTGGGGTCCTGACGGTTTTCTAGACACTCGTATACAGAGTTCGAACGAGTTACAGACTTCAAAGACCCAGGGCACAAGGATTCTGCCTTCGGGGACCGCCAACGACCAATACCCAGCCATTAACTCGACGATGTTTGGTCTTTCGGCGCCAAGAAATTAGCAGACGAACCGGACCGGAGGATTCTGGGACCAAAGAGTTAAGAGAGAACGGAAGGATTTTCGTAACTCCGTGAAGAAGATGTCTAATAATTTTGGTAAATTGAGTCAGTTTAACAATAACAGTAGAAGGGTGTAATGCGAAGAAATTGGATGATGTATATTGTAGAAGGACGGGTAAAGATGCATGTATGCGTGTATGTATTTATGTATATGGTCATGCATGCATGCACGTACGAATGTATGTTTTTTTTCTATGTAAATATGCATGTTTATGGATGTTTTCTTACATTTATGCCTGCATGCATTACATTTTATACAGCGCCTTTATAAATACTTCTAAAAGGGCTACAAAACTGTGTTGTATTGAAGTTTCTTTGGTGACCCTATGTAGTTTGTAAAAATAGTAATTAATTTTCACATATTCGTATTGAATATTGTATCGACTGAAGCTGTTTCTTTTAACGTTGTTGTTAGACAAATTTTTCAATGAAGTTTGAATTTTTAAATTATAATCGATAATATCTAAAATAGCGCTTGATAAATGATGCTTCTCTAGTGTTCATTTATCGATCATGGTTATTTATTACGATTGGTTGTCTCTTTAACATATTATTGGAAATATTACGTCATTTAGACCTAAATTTCTATAGGCTGGGAAAATAGGCCATCATTCAAACTTGGTAACATGATCGCATATCATTGATTGGCGAGACAATCATCTTACATGTTTGCCTCATATGGGCCATGACCTGGAAAGTAGCCAACTGTAAAACTTTGTCTTCTGACGACCTCATAAATTAATTCTCGTCGCATTGAAATTCGCCGTAGATACACTGCAGACCTGTTATTATATTTTGAAAGCCTGAACTACTTTTCGTGCATGAATGTAGCTGTGGTTTTAGCGAATTTTACATGTTATTTTGCCAGTTATTTGCGCGCGTATATTTTGTGAAGATTTTGCCCTAAGCTATACTAATACCATGGAATGTGTCTTGTATATCCAAAGCATATTTATCAAAATATTGCCTTGCATTTGACTGACCAACAATAATGGCCTTAATATTTTCATCAGCGTTGATATTCTGCGAAATGATGTAACGTATTTTGTACTTAATAAATTTATTTGCGTGGTTAATTTACTGTATCACTCACTTATTTGCCTGCTTATTTACTTCCTTTATTCATTTCTTTAACTTATGTAATGTGCTAATTTCTGTAGTGCTTTTATCACGAGAGAAATCGGTGATCGCTTCAAATGAAACCCATCTAAAATCGCAGTTTTGTAGGCCCCTTTTCGAAAATTTCTAAAGCACTTCTCGTGGCATGGACGATTCAGAAGCACTCCCAGTGCGACAGAATAAATACGTTTTAAGATAGGAAAAGGAGGAAGAAACGCTACCCGAGAAGATGGAGGAGCGGACAGGGGGAGGAAGTCCATTCCAAAGGGAGGGACCTATGGAGACAAAAGATCTGGAGTCTTGAAACGGGGAACCAGAAGGTCAATCCGGTGAGAAGAACGGAGAGGACGGAGTGATGGGGTCGAAGAATTAAATCACAAACACTTTGGAGCAAGACCTAGTTGAGCATCAAGCACAAGAACGAGAACTTTGAATTGGATACGGGCAGAAAGAGAGAGAGAGAGCCAGTGAAGTTTTTCAACCATGAACGTGGAGATATATTGGAGAACCGAGGAAGGCGGGACAATCTGCAGTCTAGCAGCAGCATTAAGTACAGACTGGAGAGAAGAGAGAGGGACCTTGAGAAGACCAATAAGGAGAGATTTGCATCATGTTCTTTTGTTGAAGACTGGTCAAAATGAGATAGCTCAGAGAAATCAGAAGTCAACTGCATTGAGTATATAGACAAGCTGAAATGATCGTGTCTTGATTTTAGACCAGAATGACACTAAACAAACAGAGGGAACGCATAGTAAAGAGCAGTCGAATTCCAAAACTACACAAAACACCCAAAGAGCCCAATATTATTTTGGCACGAAAAGCCCAACAAAAGTTTTGCATTGACACTGTGACCTGTACTATGTACATAAAATGGTGGTTGGTCCATTGTCCTTGTAATTGTAATCTGACATTTATAAAGCGCCACTTCCAGAAAAAACTCATTATTGGCGCTCCCGACCCGAACGAGTGAAATCACTGTCGAATAACACAGACTTCAGGCGCCTGCGAAACTGTGGAAGGAATCAGCTGAGGAGCTCGAGTCGCAGCTCTCGAGAAAGACGATTCCAGCTGATGGGTCCAACACGGGCAAAGCTTCTGGGCTGTAATTATGAGTCAAATTAAGAATATGACGGCCAGTAGCTCGTTTTCTTTCGCTGTGCACCCCACTTCTTCCGGAATTGAGATAGCAAGGCTACTGGTCGTCGTAATAATTTGACTCACAAAACATTAGAATAGTTGGGGCAGGAATGGCTTTGGTGGCAGGTGAAAGTCATTTGTTAGACGTCCATATACAGGGTCAGCCGTCTATGCTTGAGTAAAGCGAGGAATTCGCACCGTCTTACCCTGCGAAGATGCTTTGCAGTCTGTTAATAATCAACATTTCGGAGTGAACGAGTTCACACGAGAACACACAGATACACAGTTGCCCGAAGAGACATATGGAGGATGACGAACAAATACACAGAGCAATACAAACTAGGTCACATGATATCACACCACACACGATGACACACGGAGACACGGACTGGAGGATATCATAAAGTCACGAGGACAGAAGAGAACACACAGAGACATAAACACAAGGATAAAGAGACACAAACACACGTGTTGAGACACGACATCGGTCCAAGTGTGAATCTAACCAAAAACGTACTTTGTAAATTAATTGCCATATAATTAATTAGCAGAAGAACAATGGAGTACTGGCCCGGAGAGAGCACTTGATGTATTATGATGCAGATCCCTATACATCATTCGTTACATTGTTTCGTCCGACCATTCATTAGAACAGCTGAATGGATTATTAAAATCAAAGTTGTGACTCCGCGCCGGCTACGGATGCTTTCGGCGCCGAAGAACAAAAGACATTGCGACCGTCTTTTCACTCTTCTTCTTCTTGTTCTTTTTCATCCTCCTCCTCCACCTCTTCTTCGTCTTCATCATCGTCGTCTTCTCCTTCTTCGCAGGCCACATACCTCATCAAAAGACGCCCGAATTATCCATCAAAGACACGAAAACAAAGGAAATCGTACGATCATTCGACGACTCCCTTCGCAAGATGTCGCGCCTGTGCTCTATTGACGACTCGGCAATGGCGGCCGGCATGCATGACTCGGCGATGGCGGTCAAAGACGGAGTCAATCAGAATGCGCGTCGGCTTATTACAGACAATACATAATAAATGGCCGGTCGGTCCGTCGGTGGGACGAGGGCGATTGGAGCAGAGCCTATTGCCTCTGCGATCCATACGGTGCATGTTTAGCGGACATAAATCTTCTAGAGGCAACTTTCAAGTCGTACTGGAAGCGCATCCGGCCAACGAAGATTACGAATCACCGGCGGACAAAGAGGCTTAATTTCGCCGGAGATTCCGACTGCCCTGATGGACGCCCGACAAGCACGCCATCGATGGAGACCACTCCGCTCCACTGACGTTGTAAAGTAATGTAACGTAATGCTGGTTCTTGTGGTAGAAGCAAATCAAGGTGAGATCGCGGTTGACAGTTTCCTTACATATCAGAAGACCGCTCTTCATTTGTTCGTTAATTCATTAATTGATGAATTAATTATTCACTCAAACTTACTGAAATATCTCACTCACTAACTCACTCGCTCGCTCGCTCGCTCACAGAATAAATAAACAAATCAAACAGTCAGTCAGGCAAGATCTGTAATCCAATTTTTCGTTCATTCATTCATTTTCGGCTTAATCACAAATACTATTGGCCTATGTACCGGCAATTCGATAGTAATATCTGAAATCCAGAAGACGTCTCTCCATAGAGCTCATCGACAGGTATCGAAAACGCACATGCGTATACACGGATGGAACCAAATACGAAGATGCCGCCGCAGCAGTAGTCGTGATCAAGGAAATTGAGAATACACTGGCGGACTCGTCCAGTGCGCCTGCAACCGATTTGACGGCGATACGTGAAGCTATCGAATGGATCTGCTAAAACCGAACATCCGTGAGGGACAGATTCGCCATCTTCACTGACTCCCTGAGTGCTGCGGAGTCGGTGAAAGCATAACGGTCTGACTCAAGACCGACATTGATGACGAAAGTAATCGAAAGCATCAGTAGACTTGGCTTAGGCAACGTCACGGTGGTCAGGATCATCACGAGTCACGTGGTTAGCCATGGAAACGAAGAAGATGACGTACAGCGGCAAAAGGACTCAGACTAACGACCTGTCAAATTCACCACGTACATCGAGAGAAAGGAAATGGAAAGGGAAAATCAAGCAATACGTCGTGGGAAGTGGCAGCAGGAGTGTAACGACAACCGAAGGGAGCCTTTTATAAGAAGATCGTTCCGCTCGTGTCAAACAGAGTCAAGTACATGGATTGAGCTTCGGTAGAGTGCTGCTGAATCAGTGGCTTCACACAATGAAGATGCACTCTGACGGAGATTGTGAAGAATACAAAGTCCCTGACACCGTTGAACATCTTCTATTGGATTGTATATGGAAAACATCAGCCGGAATATCAGCAACAAGTGCTACGAACTCGGAATCGACTGCACCATAAAGAGCATCCATCAGATCAGGACTCTGCAGATAGAACTGGTAGTGAGATTTATAGTTAAGATTAGGGGAGATAAGGTGGGATAACCCTCAAGACCAACATAGTATGATTATGAATTTAATATTGCCTTGATAATATAGCATAAATGTAGTTGTATTCACAGAACATTAGATACAACGCTTTCTTATCAATGTTTCCCAACACGTAATATTAAGGGAACCCCTCTCATGCAATATCGGAGTACCTCGGCGTAAATTAAAGATGTAGCCTACATATAATGCGCGCGCGCTCTCTCTCTCTCTCTCTGTCTCTCTGTCTCTCTGTCTCTCTCTCTCTCTCTCTCTCTCCCTCTCCCTCTCCCTCTCCCTCTCCCTCTCCCTCTCTTCTCTATTTCTTACAAAAATAATAATTATAAATAAATATAAATAAAATAAATTAATGGTAGTAATGTAATCACTGCATACGAATGAGAAATGTGACGAACGAAATGCAACCGTGAGACCGTAGAACCCAGTGAGAGTGCCAAAATGGTGATGACCAAACAACTCGGAAGATCTCGGCCAGACTATATACTCCACCTGAATCTGGAAGAATGAGAATACAGACATCCATCACGATAACAATTCAGAAAGGAAAACGGCAGAGTCCCCCAGTGCTGTCACAAGACGTCCCCATAGACCTTGTCAATAGCAATGCAATGTTTCCTTAAGCCATAGGCGCTACAAAACAAATGAAGTTTCATGTAAAGTAATAGTTGTAACATGTATATAGGCAAGTTAATGATCAGAGTGTAGGGATAATTGGATAAAAAGTTTGCAACATTAGATCATAATTATGTTAGCAACGTCTGACTATCTTTGTCTGGTCATATATCTAAATCAAGAACTGTTCTTGGTCAACGACGTTCCTCGGTTGCTGAGGTATACATACTTTTTGCAACTCTCTTCCTATTTCTGTACGCTCTGCTCTGTCGCTTGTGTCATTTCGTTCTCAACTTAAAGCTTACCTCTTTCGAATTGCTTATCCACCATAGACTGCCTCTCTGTCTTATATGTGGCCTTATCTTCTGGATATTGACCTCATCATGGTTTGGTGTTGGTGTGCCATCGGTTGATGCCTTATGCATTAAACACTGGAGCAATAGAAATTACTAATTAGTTATGATAACGTTGAATCGAAATAGTTCGTACGCAGAAAACACGGTTGGAACTTTAAATCAAATTAGAGCATAACGTCAAAACGTGAATACTTAACTCAGAGTGTTCGCCATATTAATTAAGAGGACCAAGCGGACAAAGAATTCGTCTCTGTCATAATATTATTCCCTCCACACAACGGATTAGTGCCTGGGAATGTTGAAAATTCAACTGACCAGGACGATTCATATCACCATTGTCTCGCAGCAAGGCACTCTATCACTGGCGTTTCCATCAATAAATTATGTCCTATCAAAGACTACACTGGACTGTTTGCCTGCAGGCAACGCCGAATAGTTCTCTGATAAATGGCATTTATTTACTGTACCAACAAAAGTGTCTGCTACTGCCAGTGAATTCCTTCAAGAGAGAAGTGCATGGACTAAGAGGGTCGTGTATGTGTATTGTAGAGTCATGTAGGTTTAGTATATATGAAAACAAGGAACAGGGCGCTTTAGAAGCTGGACAGCTTCTCTTAAAAGAATGGCTTGGTTCGAGGGTGCTTTGCCAATTTCGGATGATGAGCCGACGAGCTGACAGTTTGAACCCAAGGGAAATGAATATCGTTTGCCCCAAGAGTTGACTTGAGAGGATAATGGCATTTATGGCCGGAATTGTTACGCACTCACGGTTACTATACCAACTCAGCAGAAGCAGCTCTCCGCTTGGAATTATCCGTTGATGCTACTTTGTACAATTACAGTCACGGCTACAAAATTACAGTTACAATTAGTTACATGTTACGGTCCCGATTTCAATAACAAAGATGATCATCATTACACTTACAGGCAGGATACAGTTGCAGTTACGATTACGACACTGTTGCGGTAACAGTTACGAATACGGCTATAACTACAATCAGAGTAACAATCACAATTACATTTACAATTACAGTTGAATTACATTCACAGTTTCAATCACACCTGCAATTACAGTAGCAAATTATAATTCTGATTGTGATAATTACTGTAAATGTAACTTTAGCTGAAATAGACAATTACAATTTGCCGAACATAAGCAACGTATGAAGGCAACGTATGGGAAAGTGTGACTGTTCGGCCAATACGGACATCAACTGTAGATTCAGAAGGAGCGCACATGTTACTCAGCATCCAGTGGCTAAAGAGCATCCCTCGAAATACTGTGGATGCGGCGTCGCCGGAGAATTCGCGGCTTCAGCAGGAGGCGAATGCAGCCGGCCTTCCGATTGGACAGCGTCCGTCACGTGTGCAGATCGGCTTCGGGCGCCCAAGTCGTAATTCACGGCGGCCGGCGAGCGACCGATCCGTGCCGGGCGAGGCTGGTCGTGCGTCGGGTAGGACGGTGGCGGGCAGGCTGGCAGGACGGCAGAGGAAGGGGCGACTAGATTTATCTGTTCTGTGTTGTGTCTGCGGTCAGCAGTCATTGATGCTCTATTGTCTGCGAGGCGGCAGCGACGGCGTTTCTCTGATTTACGACGATGGTTTTATGGATGCTATAGCGGCTGCTGCTGAGGAGGAAGCAGAGGCGGAGGCGGAGAGGAAGACGACGACGCCGAGTGATGAATTCCAACAGCGACTACACCATCTGTAACTTGGACAACCATCACACGTACAGCGCTCATCCGTACAACGCGGGCAACGGCGACTTCGGCGGAGTCGGAGGCGGCGGCGGTGGATACAACAACAACAAGGCCATCGTCGACGACTGGGCCACACCCTACGACCACCAGAACCCCGGCGGGGCACAAGGACCCTCCGTCCGCATCCCCGATGCTCTGCTCGACCATCCGCGACTCATCGACGACCAGAGACGTTCGTCGCATCATCAACACCACCACCATCACCAACAGCATCAGCAGCAGCAGCATCTACTTGGGTCAGGTTACTACTCCGATGGTTGCATCTCCCGATGCCCCGATCGCCTCTCTGGGGGGTCGCAGTGCGGGCCCATCAACGGCGCCGTCGTGGCCTCCGCCCCTCAGGGTCTCTACGGCCCCCCTCAGCTCCACCGGCCCGGACCAGGAGAGGGCTACGGAGGCGGACCGGGTCCCGTACCATACGGCGAGCTGGCCATCCACGGCTACGGTCCCTTCTACGGACTGGGTCCCGAATCGTCGCACCCAGACCTCGGTCCACCCCCGTCCCTGCTCAGCGCCAGCCATCAGCAGGGTATGGGTATGTGCCCTCCGCCCCCGGGGGCTGCCACTCCTGTTTCGCCGATCCTCTACCCGTGCTATCCGTCGGATCAGACGAACTGTTCGTGTACGACTTCCGGTGGTGGCATCTATTCGTCCTTCCCATCATGCCATGCGGGCGCGCTGTGTTTCCCGCCTCCGCCGCCACAGCAGACGATTTCCGGCAACTGCTTGACGAGCTCCGTGAATCTATCCGACCACGCCAACTCTGTCACGACCTACAAGTGGATGACCGTCAAGCGAGGAGTGCCAAAGTCAGGTACGAGTGACGATCATTCACAGTTCTTAACTTCTTAGGGACGTATATACGTTGGATATACGTTATATGACAGAAGGTAGTTATAGGTCAGAGGTGACCCATGGACGGTTCTTACTGGTCATTATAGGTCTTGTGGTTTAAAAGGAAGGTTTTTATTGGTCAATTATAGACCATGCGGTCTAAACGGAAGGCTACTATTGGTCAGATATAGGCCATGCGATCTAAATTGAAGGTAACTATTGGTCACATATAGGTTATTCGGTCTAAGCGGAAGGCTACCATTGATCAGATATAATCCATTCGGTCTAAACGGAAGGCTACCATTGGTTAGATATAGACCAAGCGGTCTTAACGGAGGGCTACTATTGGTCATATAAAGGCCATTCAGTGTAAACGGAAGTCTACCATTGCTCAGCAATAAATCGTGCGGTCCAAACGTAAGATTACTATTGATCAGATGCAGCTAGTATACGCTCCATGTTGTCTAAACTAAAGGCCACTATTTGGTCAGATGTGGTAATTGATGTCGATGAAATGGAGGGCCTGATATATGAGAGCAATGTGGTTTGAGCTAATGTGCGTAACTGGCCAGATATAAGCCACGTGGTTAACATGGAACATTATTTTAGGTAAAGGGCCCATAGTTTTAATTGGTCATAAGTCCTACGATCAAAACGGAAGAAAGGACAGATATATCATATAGGTCATGTATTTAACAGGAAGATCATTCATTATTGGTCGGCTATAATCCACGTAGTTTGAACGGACGGTTGTATCGGTCAGGTTAACAGGTCAGACATAGGCTATACATAGGCGTTGTGGTTTAAAAAAGGTTATTATTTATCAGATATTGGCAACGTGGAATACAGTGAGTCAAATCTGGAACTTTGCAACTTGTACCATATATTATCCACAACTCTAAAACACTTGTGTCATTTCAACTTCGTCTTTTACACTATGACATCTGCGCTAATCAACGTATTATATGCATACGACCTCTGCCAACGCTCTAGCTCGCCATTATGCAGCGACGTTCTTTCTCGGTCGCTGGACCTGCAACCTGGAATGGCCTTCCTGTTGCACTTCGCCTGGTCCCTATGACTCACTCTACCTTGTTTCTTGCAAACTTAAAAACTACTCTCTTTAGCCGTGGTTGGACTAGGAGCGCTCCTGAGTAGATAACCTTGAAGGGGCGCTATATAAAAGCTCATTAATAATAATAATAATAATAATATATCTCGGTGGTTTAAAATGCTCCGCTTGGTTTGGGGCGCTGAATCGTTTGAAGTCTTGTGCATGGGTACCTGGCGCCAAAGATTTGATTACCTGGAAGGCCAGTCCAGTTTTAATAAGGATACTCTAGAAGCAGAATGTTGGGGGGTCGAATGATAAAGTTGGCAATCTGAAAAGTGTGCTGTGAAACACTCTATGTGGTATATAGAATGATGGTACGTTCTAGCCATTGAATCCCTAAAGCCTGGGGGAGATTAATAGTTTATCCAAGAACTTCTATGGGGCTTTCCGTTCACATTTGATATGCTGTACACGTTAAGCTCAAGCAAACACCTGGGCAGCGCTGTTTGATATTTACTAAAAGGTTCTAAATATTGCGATACATGCATACATACATACATACATACATATGCCCCTACCAGTGGCGTAGCTAGGATATTTTGCGCCCGGGGACGAACTATGAATTTGGCGCCCCTCCCCCCCCCCCGTTTTACTATTTCACATTTTCCACATAATCGACTGGCAATTTTAATTTTTTTTTAATGAAATAAAATATGAAAAATACAGACAGTACATGCATGTTTCCCCTTAGTGCTCAATGGGGCGCCAAAATCATACCTAAGAACTTATTTGTAAGTAATGAGGATATAATTGGATATATTTGGGGCGCTAAAATTAAATCTTATGCATTCATTTGTGATAAATTAGTTAAAACTGCATAAAAATTAGGAGTAAAATCATTTATCTTAACCCTCATTTTGGCGCCCCCTTCCCTTGGCGCCCGGGGACACATGTACCCCCCTGCCCCCCTAGCTACGCCACTGGCTCCTACATACACATATGTATAGATACATGCACACGTGCATACATGCATGCATACATACATACATGCATACATACATACACACACATGCATACAAACATACACACATACATGCATACAAACATACACACATACATGCATACATACATACGCACATACATGCATACATACATGCATACATACACACATACACGCATCTGATGAAACAATGAGCCGAAGTCCGTTGCGTTGTGGATAAATAGATCGTCTACGCTCAAGCAAAACAATAATCTGCTGACATCAATCAGGTCAACGCAGTCGCTGGGGATATTTCCACCACCAGCAGCAGCAGCCAGGCAAGCAACAGCAGCAGAAGCAGCAGCAGCTGAGGCTTAGCAATGACCGGTTCAACCGGTTCACTGAACCTGCAGAGGCCCGCAACCATTCAGAGCTTCAGTCGCAGAGAATTATTTCTTTTGTAAGCATTAACCTCTAGACTACATATCAAAATAACGGGTCCCGACAGACACATAAAGGCTGCGATATCCCATTGAACCGAAGCAAATGAATTACAGGCCGCAACAAGTAAGAAAGTAACGGACTCAGATCTACACTTGTCCACCCCTCTGACATGACGTAGCGCTCGTGAATAAGCTTGTGTCCTGCGCTCTGATTTAGAGTAGTGCCTTAAAAATTTGGAGTTTATGATTACGATTAACAGGTCTGCGGGCACGCATGTTTATGCGTGATTTAATTTAGTTATTACAGCAAGTCTGTACGAAGACAAGAGATAAGTTAACTCAAAGGTCTTGCCAAAAGTTGTTCCACGTAGGGTATGATGTTCAGGTCATGACCTGCGATTATTCAGACCGATGACATTTAAGCTAATTATTGAGTCAATTAGGAGCCAGATAAAGGCGTTAACTGTTCGAAGAACGTGACGCAGACACGATATATTGTTAATCTGATTTAAGAAACGATTAGTGGGCATATAGATACGAATGTGTGTGTAATTTGTATTTATGTATACATAGGCATGTATGCATGCATTCATGTACATGTATGTGTGCGTTGTATGTATGCATACATTTATAATACGTTGATAGTTCGGTTTGTTACGTAGATTTTTATATAGCGCCTATGAAATCTCTCCAAACTCAAAACCGTGAGAACCCTACAGAGTCGCTATTAGAAAGGATGAAGAGACAGAGGCTCTTTCGGTAGACGAAAGGACACGAGGGTGAGGCGATTCGGCCTACTGTGTATATGGACCTCGAGCAAGCCATCCATGCTCTGTCGTATGGTTTGAATGTACTTCTGAACTTTGGAGGGAGGGCAATATCAAATAGAATTGCATTGTAGTTGCAATCGCAAGTAAACGACAATATACAGTTACTATAAGCAAATTATAAAATTACTCTTATGTCATTTCGAAACTTGCTAAACTGAAGTGGCCTTGGAAGTCGGAATCCGCTAAGGAGTGTGTCTACAGTAAAACAGTAAAAATATCGAATGCAGACAATAAAATACACTTTCAGGGAGGTCTTGGACTCTCGTCTCGGAGATTAAAGGTCGCGGTGTCTCTGATCGGACTGCTGTAGGTGAACGTCTCGGGTCTCGTCTCCGTCTCGGTCTCAGACATCTCGGGCCTCGTTTCAGTCTCGGCCCCCTCAAAGGTCTCGTGGGCATCCATGAATATAAAATTGAGACATTTTGAAATTCACTGCCCATTCCTGTGCGGTCATTTGGTTCTCTGTCATTAAACGCTGTACTGAAGCCTCGACTGTTTCAATTTACTTAGACCTACCATGGATTGTAGCCTACTTCTTTCTGGTTTCTCTCACCTGTATGGGATTTCGACCGCGGTTTTCTAGAGTTTTGACTTTGAGTTGTGATTTTACTCTAAAGAGACTAAAGACACATCGATTGATGCCTTGTGCGCTATGACACCGGTGCTATAGAAATCATTCGATTATATTAGGAATGAAATTTGGTCTTACTGCACATTTGCACCGATCTCGTGTTAGTCTCCTGCGTCCAGGTAGCAGTCACCCCTTCTCAAAGCCCTAAATGCGCCCCATGTCAATGTTTTAGTCAAAAGCAAAGAAAACTAAGTCGACGTGATCTGAGTAGGTAACATGAACGGCGAATAACCGAATCAAGTGTATACATTATGCTGTAAATTGCCATACGATGGATGTGCCGGATGATGCCCGGATCTGGTTGACCATGAAAGGAGGATCAACTGCGATCCGATGAATGATGGCTGATAAATTGCACTCTAACAGTATTACACGAGATGGTTTTATATTATGAGTTTTCCTAGTTATGTTGCTGTACATGATAACTGTACAGTGTACAAGGTGTCTTACTTTACCATCGCAATCTAAGTTACAACAAGAAGCAGTCAAGCATGACTTCGTAAGCAATCAGGCTTTCCGTTGCAAGAATGAAGCATAGCTTCACAACCAGTGGAGCTTAACTTCAAAACCAATCAAGCGTGACTCCAAACCCGATCAAGCATTCCCTAGAAAACAGTCAAAGCTGAAGTGACATAGAAAATAGTGTATGCCTTCAAGAACACCAGTCTGTAAAATAGAATCGCCTCTTCCGTCAAATGAAAAACGGCGAAGTCAATCAATGACTCAATCATTGACTCATGGAATGAACGAATCATTCATTCATTCAAAGGATTTGTGAATGAATTATTCAACCAGTAATGCAGTGATTTGATTGTGAATTCTTCAATGAATCAGTAACTATAGTATAATCACTAATCATCCTAAGGTGTATACGCGCAAAGATCGCTTCTGCGATTTCCCTTCCACTCTGTATTGGGGATTCGGTTCCTGGCGCGTTATTTGAAATGAACAACCTATTGCCAACGCTATATCCGAAAGATTTACTGCTGCTGTTAAGTTGCGCTTCAATCGAAAGATAATTCAGCCCTCCTCTTATCCATATGAGGATTACAGTTCAAAAAGGCCTGCATTAACACCCTACTTTATCTTTATTTAATCATCATCATCACCATCATCATCATCACCACACCACCACCACCACCACACCACCACCACCACCACCACCACCACCACCACCACCACCACCACCACCACCACCACCACCACCAACATCATCATCAACATCATCATCATCATCATCATCATCATCATTATCACCATCATCATTAACATCATCATCATTATCATCATCGTAATCATCTCTTCGTAATCATCATCATCATCATTATCGTCATCATCGTCATCATTGTAATCGTCGTCATCGTCAGCATCATCATCATCATCATCATCATCATCATCATCATCATCATCATCATCAACACCACCACCACCATCATCATCATCATCATCATCATCATCATCATCATCATCATCATCATCATCATCATCATCATCATCATCATCATCATCATCATCATCATCATCATCATAGTCTTCATCGTCTTCATCATCATCATCGTCATCACCAGTTCCTCAGGCCAGTCTTTGGTGGCAATGGGTGCGACTGAATAATCTCTTCTTTTCAGTCATATTTCCATTGATCTATCTCTTCGCTTGTGTGCCTACTTCAAGGCCTATCTGTTATATCTTAGTTTGAATTATCTGCCCAGCATGATCGTCATCTTCTTTCGTTTCTCTTTCGAATATACGCCGAAAAGAACAGACGAGAACAGGTGTTCAGTGATGTTACGAATAAATTAAATCGATTATCATATCGAGATCTACAGATTACCATGCTCCTCATATCTCATCTCCTTATCAATATCTTCGATTAGAGATCGCAGCATATATTATCGGCGAAGATAAAAATCAAAAGCACATAATGCTATCAATCAGCAATAATCGTCATTCTATAGTTTTCATAATTTAAACTGCATTACTGCTTCCTTAGCAAAAAAGAGCCAAGTGCATTTTGTTTATATCTGATGAAACGGCAACTGGCATCTATCGACTCAACGTTTCGAGTTCGAATTCCGTTCGAAATCGACATTTCGTTGTCAGTCAAACTATGTAACGCGTGAAATGGTTGTTCAGCTGTTGATTTGCTATTTGCTGTTATCGCTTCTATCCAGACCCTTTTAAACGGGATGGACTTGACTCGAGTGATCCGGCGAATTATCGCCCGATAGCTAATGTATCATTTCTCTCCAAGGTTTTGGAGCGTATTGTAGCAAATCAGTTGATTGTTTATTTAGACAAGAATTGTTTGCTGCCCTCTCAACAATCTGGATTTCGCAGGAATCACTCTACGGAGACCCTCTTGATCCGCCTTTTGTCTGACCTTTATGGTGCCATGGATGCTGGGTTGGTCTCTCTTTTGGCCCTCTTTGACGTCAGCTCGGCTTTTGACACTGTTGATCATCACATCCTCCTCCAACGCCTCTCTGTCTCTTTTGGGCTGACTGGTGGGCCCCTTGAGTGGCTTCGCTCCTTCTTGTCAGAGCGCACTAACTGTGTAGTTTTTGGCTCTTCTAGATCTGGCTGGGTCCCTGCCCCTTATGGCGTTCCTCAGGGCTCAGTGCTAGGCCCTTTACTTTATATTATTTATACCGCTGGTATTGGCCCCTTGTTGGAGGCATGCGGGCTTCTTCACCAGCTGTATGCTGATGATGTTCAGGCATACATTCACTGTCGCCCTGATGGGGTGGTAGCTGCTGTACAGCAGATGACTCAAGATATGGAGGCCCTTTCTGCTTGGTTAGCCTCCAACCGCTTGCTCTTAAATGCTACTAAAACTCAATTTATCTGGCTGGGTGGTGGTAGGCGATTGGCGGGTGTTAATTGGCCCCTGGTGGCAGAGGCTTTTCCCCATATCACCTTCCTGGACGTGGTTCGGGATTTAGGAGTCCTCCTGGATCGTACTCTTAGCTTCTCCCAACATGTTAACCAGCTTACCCGTAGCTGTTATTATCAACTGCGCCAGTTGCGGCTTATTTCTCGTTCTCTGTCTCATGATGCTACTGTCATCCTTATACATGCTTTTGTAACAAGCAGACTGGATCACTGCAGTGCGATCTTGGTTGGTCTGCCGCTTGGATTGATTGGCCGCCTCGACCGGGTTCTTCGGTCAGCTGCTCGGCTTATTGGACGCATCCCTAAATATGCCCCTATTTCTGCATACATGCGTGATGTGCTGCATTGGCTCCCTGTCCCGCAGCGTATCTGCTATAGGGTTGCTGTACTGGTATGGCGCTGTCTCTTAGGCTGTGCCCCGGCCTATCTGTTTGAGCTCTGCCGCCCGGTCTCTGATTCAGTTGGTCGGCGTGCTCTTCGGTCTTCTTCCGGGGGAGAACTTTTAGTCCCTCGGGCTCGCTCCACAATTAGGCAGCGCCGGGCTTTCTCTATAGCTGGGCCCTCCATTTGGAATGGTCTTCCATTAGAGATTCGCCTTCTCCCTAGGGGTAACACATCTGCTTTTTACAAGCTGCTCAAGTCTAATCTCTATTGCCGTGGCTGGGCTGGGAGCGCTTCTGAGTAGGTTTCTTGAAGGTGCGCTATATTAAATTTTTGAATGAATGAATGAATGAATGTGCAGTGATTAATTTTGGCAATGATATAATACGATATGTACTGCTGACAGGTTAAACCACTTGTCAAACTAGTTATTATTCAGCTGTGAATCAGTTTAACAAACGATATTAGAATTTACATATTTAATAATTATGTGATAAACTTTTCCTTAACAACCCTCTGATGTGTCTTTTAGTCAAAGATCATTCAGCCTCTGAGCCCCGTCTGCCGGGCTTTTATTATGAGCAATTACCCTTCCTTATCTTACTCTGTTACCCTACCCCACCCTACCTTATACAAACCTAACCCTTACTTTAACTTCTCTTATATGTCCTCTTTACTTCGGTGCCTCGAGGATTTGAATCCGTTCTGCAGTCATACCTAGAAGTAAGCATCCGTATCCTGTAAGTTACAATAAAAGCGCTATAAAAATTGTATAGCACCTTAGCTTAAACGTACTTTACCTTACTCTGCTTAATCTAACCATGCTGTATACAGTCCCTCAAGGGCAGATTCAGAAGGATAAATTCCGCCCTGCATTTGGCAGAGGGGAACTATGGAGTTGACCTCCAAACTCCTTTGGGCGAGGATTTCCCGCAGATTTGGCGCAGTGCAGTAAGAACCGGTCGCAATGATAATATTGTGACCGAAAATAGGAAATAAAATTGAAAACCGGAAAGTTATAGAGGAAACGCCGCAAAAAGAAAGCAAGAAACGAAGAGATGAGAGCAGGCAAGTCAAAGAAATCGCAGTAAGGAGCCAGTGGCTTCTATCCCCCCTAAACAACCGGGCTCAATCCCTTTCCTTTCCCCTCTTTCACAGAACACCCTATAAGCTGGAAGCAATCCCGACTTACTGTAAAGCCCTTCCATACCTCGCCTTCCCTTCCTCCCCTACCCCTCCCACCCCATCCCTCGCCCCTTATCCCTCTCCTTTTACCATTCCTGTACCATTCCTGCCCTCCCCTTGATGCGGAGGGGTCCGAGGTCCTCCCCGAACAATTTTGGATTTCTACATTGCCGTAGGTGAGTTTTAGCGCATTTTTGGAGAAAGAAAACTGGTTTTGGAAAACTATGCATTTTAGTTCAACTGAACTGTTGAATTAATTTCTCTAGGGCTTCCAGTGCAATGTAAAAATGTTATGGAACAGACTGCAATATATATGGGACAAAATTTCCAAAATATGGGACGCATGTTAAAATACTGGGCAATATGGGACACTGCTTAGCAAATATATGGGGATTTAAAGACTGCATTATGAATGACAGGCTCCATCCCTGCCTATTGCAGTGTTACCCAGCCATCTGGGTGTATATTATCAAGACTGATAATCCCATTTTCACTGCACTACACGACACGAATTGTAGCATTGACCAACTAGTTTTTCTTAATCAACGGGATTATGAACGCTTTTTTCAATTTTTAAGCTTTCTTGGCATCCTACATCAACAGAAAAATACCGGAACATAATGGTCAATAGCTAAAGAAAAACAAGTAATAATGATACACTATAACACTGCTTAGACACTGTAAACTAAGCATAGGCGTAATTTGTGGGAGGTAATCTAAAATGTTCAGTCCTTGGATGTTGCAGGACAAAGCATTTTGCTAGCCTGAGTTAGTACTGTAAGTGGAACAGAAACATCCATTTCACTGGAGGGGAACTTTTCCTCTGGCACAAATTGGAAGCAGTCTGCTTCCTCCCCATGACCCATCCAAATTGGAAGCAGTCTGCTTCCTCCCCCCCCCCCCATGTAGTAGGCCCTGCACAGAACTGTGAGCAAAGACTCTGTAAGACTGTAAGACTGTAACTTGTAGGGAGTGTGATAAAAATTGAAAAGAAATACTTTCCCCCCTGTTTTTCACTGGGCTCAACTTGCGCCCACCCTGAATAGGGATAGAAGCCCCTGTAAGGAGCCAGCGAAACGGAAGGTCTTCCATATCCATTGGTGGCGCATATATATTAGACCTACTTATAGGGGAGGCTCTGGTGGTGTTTTTCTGGGTTCATTGAGCCCGCATTGGAAGGTTAACTTAGCGGTCCTGGGAAAACAAAAGCAATGCAACGCATGCAGGACATAGAGGCCGTAAAAGGCGTTTAACAATTAAAAGGTCATTAGAAATTCTGGCTAGTTGAAAAACAGTCCCAAAAGTCTCCACCGCCGCCGCCACCACCAGCACCATCATGGTTGTCGTCTTCATCGTTGTGGTATACCTGCGCCTTCTTTATCACAACTATATATCTTTATTACCGCCGTTATCATCACCGTGTTCGTCATTGTTATCACCTACAATATCGTCATAGCTCTTATAAGATAATATTAATGAGGCAATATGGTACAGGTTGAGAGGCAGACGGAAAGAAAGACAGGCAGACAGAAAGACAGACAGACAGACAGAAAGACAGGCAGACAGAAAGACAGACAGAAAGACAGAAAGACAGGTAGGTATAACTATAACCGAATAAACAAGTGGTATCCAGAAGTTGACAAATGTGGCAAAATATATATCGAGGACCACGTGCCTGACTGTACGTCGTATTTTCTACTCTGTAAAAAAAAGTGTAGAGCACTTTATCTACATATAATGTTGAGGTGATTTTGCTACAGAAATGTAGATGTTTTGGCAACAAAGAGTAGACATTTTGTTACAACACTAGTTGTAGCAAAAAGTATGCTACACTCGCTGTTCATTTTGTATTCTACAGTAATGTAGACCTTAGATAGATATATATTTCTTACGTAAAATAGGCTTGAAATTGTTGTCAGAAAATGGGGTAGGCCTATAGAGATGTTTCAGTACACTGGATAATCTTGCACCGCTATAGGGAGATCCGATAAACTGCTTCGATCTCTTTCCTATCCTCCATTCTAGAACGCCATGTGTCTATAGACAAGCAGCCATCTTGGCCACCACCTAGCGAACGCTGCCCAAACACTTCACATAATCGAAAACGCCATCTGCCGACCGTAAACAGGGCTGAGCAAATCACCCAAGAATTCATCATGATTGTGGGCCTCGTTTTCTGAAAATGCACATGGAAAGTGCTACAAGAGAATCGCGCAGCCAATCACACGAGGAGTTCCGTAATCGTAATCTCCACATTTTTAAAGCGCTACTTCAAAGCTTTTTATTTGTTCAACCATCAGTTCAATGACATTTCACGGCATCATCGGCCGCTGACGTCATATCAAACATCGTAGTGATCGTACATTAACAATTTTACAAACAGCATGCACATTTAAACAATACAGGTCGTTAACACGATTTCTTTTTAAACTGTTCCGGCAGCTAACATATTTGAGTCTCAGTTTCAGTTGCTAGTAAGATATTCCGGATATTTCTATAGCGCCTCTCGAAGTCAACTACTACACAGAGGCGCAATATACATATGTATGTATGTATGTATGTATGTATGTATGTATGTATGTATGTATGTATGTATGTATGTATGTATGTATGTATGTATGTATGTATGTATGTATGTATGTATGTATGTATGTATGTATGTATGTATGTATGTATGTATGTATGTATGTATGTATGTATGTATGTCTATTTGTTGCGAATGTTAATATTCTGCCCGAGAGTTCTTTAAGCGGGGCATTCTCATCAGTCAACAGGTTATCGGACTCGTAGCGCCAATCGAGGTTGTCTGCCGACGTCAGCGAAGAGACAGTGTGAGAGAGATTCCAGGTCATGACCCAGCCGGTCGGTCTGAATGTGGTGGGGTAGAGAAGAACGAAGGGGTTGAGCCGCAGTCCTCGGCTGTGCTTGTGTATGTTGTGGCCCTGTGTTGGTGCTTTGTCTTTGGTCTGGTGCACTGAGGGTACATTTGACCTTAAGTGACCTAATGTGTACAAATATAGGCCTAGCTGTGGTGGTATTGAGATGAAATCTTATGCTATAGGATGCGGCCTTTATAGATGCATGAAATCACGCCATATAACACATTTTGTAAATCAGTGTTACATAAAATATTTGTCAAATTCACATCCAGATGTTTCGAGGTACATTTCTCACGAAGTGTCTGTGCAATGCGTTCTTTCTGACAATGTAGAAGAAAATGTAGAGTTGTTTCCTGCACACTGCACATGTCACATAGGCCAGTGGGGTGTATTTTAAGATTGTACAGTCTCCTGTTTAAGTTGTAATTGTAATTGTAATTGTAATCGAGGATTTATATAGCGCCACTCATAATCAGAGGCGCTCCCGACTCGTGTCAGTGTCTTCACTGACAAAGAAAAATGTTTTCAAGTTCACATGTCCCAATCTCAATCTCGTTAACTGTACTTCCTTTTTCCGATTGTAGTCCAGATACTTAATATTTGTGTTAACAGTGGGATATAAAGGTCGATTATCGGTTTAGAGCATGCATATAAAAAAGGACTACCATGGTTTTATTTATTGAGATTTTAAAGCCGTTTTTGTCACCCCACTCATGGAGTATTAGTGACGATTTCAAAGTACCAGCTTATTCACGATTACATGAATATGAATTTTTGCCTAATGAATATTAATCGAGCTTCTGGCTCAAGTCACGCGTACGATAGGTCACGTGACAGACTGGGGATGTAAGTAAGTAGCCTGTATTTGCATCTGACATATTTATATAGCACTCCTTCCAGGAGACTACTCAGAGGGGCTTCCAATTCCATCACAAGTAAATATGCAAGTCTGTAGTATAACAAGTATGCGAGGGCTTTAAGGAAGCGTGCGTAGCTTCTGTGGTACCCATTCCAGACCACAGATGCAAATCAATATAATTATGTGCGTGGTTTAGATAAACGTTAAAATGCGACAGCCAATACCACATTGTTCATCCTAAACGCACATGCGTTTTAGAACATGTACAATGTTGCCTATTTTCATGTTCACATTCCAATTCTTTCACCCGCGAATCGGACAATAAACTTTTCATCGGCCTCCAGTGAAAACTATAAGCCTACTTTTGATTATGCACCTCGATAGCCTCTGTTCTGTGTCAGGCCCTACGAACTGCGTTTTGACAAGCGAGAATTATTAAACGAATATTCCGTTTTATTCTATTTTATTGTAATAGGCCTATTGTCTTGCTGTTTGGTAGGCCTACTTTATGTAATCTTTTCGGTCATTTTATAATGAGGTATAAATATGAACACGAGAGTGACTTGAAGCACATCAACATATATTATTGTCTTAAAAAACAAAGAAATGACAGTGAAAAGCAATGTTATGAAAGGAATGAATGGGAAAAATGTGAATTCTTAAAGCCGTAATAATAATAATAATAATAATAATAATAATAATAATAATAATAATAATAATAATAATAATAATAATAATAATAATAATAATAATAATAATACGCTGGGTCCCAAACGCTGGGTCCCATTAACTCTGCAGGGGTTAGCTTCATCCGTGAGCTTGGCCAGCGTCTATCGTCCGTTTCTGGAGAGGCGCGGGAGGTCACTTTTCTCTTTCAACGCTTTTCCATCTGCATCCAGCGCTACAACGCCATCGCATTTCGTGGCACTTTCACTAATGTTGCGGAGGACGAGGCCTGATTTTTCAGACATTCAACAACAGCTCCTAGCATAATTTGTTAGACTCCTGAGGGATTACATGTACCTCGGGGAAAAAAAATAATAATAGCGAATTACGAACACCGGACTGACCGGAGTGCGGTTATGCAAGCAACTGGTTTAGTAAAGAATGTACTTACTTACTTACAAGCGTGTTTTAAGCTTATTAAATTAGTTTGCCAGTGCATTCCAATGTATTCGCCTCGCATAATAATAATAATAATAATAATAATAATAATAATAATAATAATAATAATAATAATAATAATAATAATAATTATAATAATAATTATAATAATAATAATAATTATAATAATAATAATAATATTAATAATTATAATAATAATAATAATAATAATAATAATAATAATAATAATAATAATAATAATAATAATAATAATAATAATAATAATAATAATAATAATGGTGGTATACATATATATACTTAAACAGTACTTACATACGTACATACACACATACGCACTTCGACGCATAAATGCATACATACATAAATATACATACATACGTTCATATATGCATACATATGCACATACAAACATACTTGCATGCACGCATGCATGTATTCTTACACACACACACACACACACACACACACACACACACACACACACACACACACACACACACACACACACACACACACACACACACACACACACACACACACACACACACACACACACACACACACACACACACACACACACACACACACACACACACACACACACACATTCGTACACATTACTTGCCCACAGATGTTTCAAATCTCATAGGAAGCTCATTGCAAGACCCTGCATAAATTGACCTCTGACCGCCAGAGTCCAAAAAGCAGTGGAATATACACCTCGGGCTTATCCAGAGGGCCAGGCTCTGGGAGACAAGCAGCGTATTTGAATTTAGATCTTTCTTTCTGCTCAAGACACGGAGGAAGACAGTCGCTGAATTTTACGGGTAAGTTCTGACGCTCAATATTGTATGGTCATCTGAACTGTGTGCATATTGAAGTTACCAGTTAACTAAAAAGTTGCAAACTTTTAGTTTAACTAAAAAAATTTAGTTAAGGATAAAGTTTAACTTAAAAAATAGTTTAGTTAAAACCATAGTTTAACTAACAAATTTTAGTTGGTAACTAAAAAGTTTAACTAAAAATCAGCAATACGCAACTATTTTCAGCAATGAACACTGAACACTCTTAACAACTCAACGCGAAACTTATTGATTAAAACTGCATGGTTTTAGCATGTTTTCAAATTCGTACACTAGCCTACTTACAGTACGCCTGTAACTGTATGCTATAACAGTAGGCTACACATTGCATAGTTTGAAGGTGAAATTGTCATTGATGCTCTGCATTATTACATTCACTATACCAGGCCCGGCCCTAGGGTGTGCGGGGCCCAAGGCAGCAAGCAATGAGCGGGGCCCAAGGAAAAATAGCATTGCAGAGCTGCTTTCCTGCCAATACAGTATTGGCAGTACCATATATGTATTAAAATAATGCAAAATCAAAATGGGTTAATGAACACAAAATGCAAATCAGGCTTTTAATACTAGCATTTTAGGCCTACTATGAAAGCAATAATTATGTTTTATTTAATTAGTTGAATATCTGTTCAATCTCATCACAGTAAAAAAAACTATAGCCACCAGCGCGGGGCCCCTCAAAAGCGCGGGCCCAAGGCGGCTGCCTCGTTCGCCTTGCCCTAGGGCCGGGCCTGCACTATACCTCTGTTATTGTGAAAATGTTTGTCGTGAAAAGCTGGAAAAAAGTTAGAAAAAGTTTAACTACTTTTCTTTAGTTTAGTTAACTAATTTTCAAAATCAGTTGCCAGCTTTAGTTAAATTATTTTTTAGTTGGAAAATAGTTTTAGTTTAACTAGAAAATAGTTTAGTGCCCATCACTGGAAGTTACTTTCAAATTCTGAACAATGGGCACATTTCAAATATCCATAATGCAATATAGGTTTTCATTGCTAACATCTTATAAAAATAAGACCTGACTAATTCCGTATTCTGCAGGAAAGGTAATTATGCATATGATGGGTGTCGTGGTCTACGCGGGTGCATGCATCAAGGGAAGAAAACCGACGCGTCAACAAGCTTGTTTACAACGCACGGAAATTTCTGCAGCAAGCTGTCAACATTAATTCGGTGCATGCAACAAGGATATACGTGTTCAGTAGGACTTTCCAGGGAAAAGTACAGTGACGTCACAGAACGTTCTGGAATCCGGGAGAACTCTATATAAGATAGACCTGCTGTACATTAAGGGCCTTTTGACGAAGATTTGTAAACGTTGAAACATTGATCGTATGACGTTCAATCGAGACCAGCCAACCTGTGTGCTGTCTACGATTGTGATATTTGATAGACGAGTTGACTTACTTTACACTTAATCGACTTTATTTTTAAATAAAGATCTTTTAATAGTTCCTTCGTTGGTTCGTCGTTGCGATCGAAGGAGTCGACCGCGACATTATTGGTGGCAGCGGTGGGATCATCGGTGTTGGATCCGGTGAAGAAGACGCGAGCCGGCGGAGGAAGGAGTCAACCCGGAGGATCAAGAGACGGTCTGTTCCAGACAGCGAGCGGATCGAGACGCCTTTCTACCGTGGGAGACGGGTGAATCGGCATACGACAGTCGGACGGACGAAGTGCGTCGTTCGGCTGAGACAGCAGAAGACAGCAGTCAACATACGGGTAAGATCCTAGGTGTTGTCGTGGCTGAGAAGGAGAAAAGAGAGTGGAGTTGCAGCCGAGTGGGAGGCAGCCATTATTTCTCTTTCAATATCTGCTGATTATTTCTTTGAAATTCGATCCATTGTTGTGATCGAGGCCAGACTTGCGTGAGCTTGTATAGTTTTTGCGTACTTGGCGAGTGTACTTCTTTGGATACTGAATAGTTGCACTTTGGGTTGTGGAATTTTCCTTTTGTGTGGCGGGTTTGCCGCGTGGTGTCTGTTTTTTTTGTTGTTGACTGACTGTTTGTAAAAATGGAAGCGTTGACAACAGAGATGCAAGCGAATATTCGCAAAATGTCGTCTGAGCGCCTGAGGGTGTATCTTATGAAGGCAGGAAGGGACGAAGATGATGTTATGTCATGGGATCGAAATCAATTAATGGAAGAATGGGCCATGGAGATTGGAAAAGAGGAAGAGGAATTTAAGGGTAGTCCAATATCTCCAACAGGAGTGGATTACGAGCTGCAGAAGCGCCGTCTGGAGTTCGAAATCCGTAAATATGAAGAAGAAAGGGAGGAAAAGAGGAGAGAGGAAGAAAAGAAGGAACGGAAAGAGAAAGAAGAAAGAGAGAGGGAGGAACGGAAGGAAGAAAGAGAAAGGGAGGAACGGAAGGAGAAGGAAGAAAGGGAGGAAAAGAGGAGAGAGGAAGAAAAGAAAGAACAAAGGGAGAAGGAAGAAAGAGAAAGGGAGGAACGGAAGGAGAAGGAAGAAAGAGAGAGGGAGGAACGGAAGGAGAAGGAAGAAAGGGAGGAAAAGAGGAGAGAGGAAGAAAAGAAGGAACGGAAAGAGAAAGAAGAAAGAGAAAAGAAGGAACGGAAAGAGAAAGAAGAAAGGGAGAGGAAGGAAAAGCAGGAAGAACGAAATGTTAGAGATTCTTTAGCAAGTCGTACTAAGCGTTATAGTGATGCCCTCAAGAATATTCTTTGGAAATTTCCTTCCGACCCTATAGAAATTCCCGGTTTCTTTGATCACTTGGATGGTTTGTTTAATGTGTATGAGGTGGATGAAGATGTTAGAGCAAAATTATTGCTAGCCATTTTAAGTGAAAGAGCTAAGGCATTAACCATGCGCCTTACTGAGGCACAGCTCCATGACTACAAATTCCTGAAGGAGTTTTTGCTAAGGGAGTTTAAGATAAGCCCTTCAAATCTTAGAGCCCGATTTTGGTCGTTGCACAAAGCATCGGACGAATCATTTACGATCTATTCATCCAAATTGCGTGTGGCTCTTATGTATTATTTGAAAAGTAGAAAGATAACTGATGAGTTTGATAAACTTGTAAGTTTATTGGTTGCGGATCGGCTTAAGGAGTCCTTGTCGAAGGCTTGTTTAGATTATATCTTGGCCCAAGAAAAAGAGGAGTGGTTGAGCTGTGAAGACATAGCTAATGCGGCTGACATTTATGTAGCGTCGCATGATGGTGGGAATGACTTAGTATGCCGTAGTCATCCGACACCGAAGTATAACAATTGGATGAGAGGTCAACCACATGTTCAAGTCAATAACCAGACAGCTCAACCCAAGTCTCCCAAACCGGAAATAAGGGGTGAAGCCAAGATAGGTGCGAGGGTGTCTCAGGAGGAGGCCAAGGTAAAGGGTCTCTGTTTCCTATGTCATCAGAAGGGTCATATGGCAAGGGAGTGCCAGACCAAACCAAGTTCTAAAAAGGTGAGTACTTGTATATTTGGGAACCCAACTGAAGAAGTGATCGACTCATTTGTTGAGAAGGTCAACGTGTTGCATGAGATACCTGAACAGGTAAAGCAAGGAAATTTATTGGATAATTCTAAACCAATAGGGTTGGAAACTGCTGTAAGGGTATACGAGAATAGTATTGATGGATTACAAGAGAGGTCGTATATCAATGTACAGATTGAAGATCTCCCTTCTCAGCCAGCATTATCTGATTCAGGAGCAGAAATTTGTTGTATTGATAAGAGATTAATTGAGTCACTAAACTTACCCGTGATTAAACGGATTAATATAATTGGTTTTCAGGGAGAAGGATGTAAGGCAGATGTAGTATACCTACAAATGAAATTAGCTAATTCAATGGAAGGAACGACAAACATTGCGCCATCTTTGTGCGTCATGTTCGCTGCAGTCCCTGAACTAAATGAACGGGTTATTTTGACACCCCATGTTGTGGACCTATTAAGGGATAGTTCGCAATATGTAGTGATGGTAGCTGGCGTAGATCGATGTGTACAAATAAATAAAGGGGCAGAAGAAGATAACTTAGAAGTTAATATCGAGAAAAGTAACAGCAACGAATCCTTGCCGTCAGAAGTGAATGAATATTCTCAGGAGCAACTAGTTGATGATTCAGATAATTTTCTTGATGTTGAGTCAACAGAGTTCAAGTCTGATGAGGGAGTAGCGAATAATGATACTTTATTGCGTGAGCAACAGAATTGTCACAGTCTTATACCTTGCTGGCAACAAGCGAGACAGAATAAAAATAATTTCTTTATAGATAATAACCTCCTGTACCACAAAGGGGAAATTATGGGACATAAGGTTAATCAATTATGTTTACCGGAAGATAGAATCGAGGTTGTCTTGCGAGTAGCACACGATGCCCCATGTGCTGGGCACATGGCTTTTAAGGCAACGAGAGCCAGGATCAAATTAAACTTTTGGTTTCCAAGAATGGATGAGAGGATTCGCGAATATTGTGCGTCTTGTCAAATTTGTCAACTAAGAACTCCAGTTAAAGTGGCAGATCGAGTCCCGATCACTCCTATTCCGAGGGCGGATGAACTCTGTTTTAACCATCTAAATATGGATTGTATTGGCCCTATGGTAGTGACTGGAGAATCCAACAAATCGAAACCCCAGTACAATTATGCTTTGGTTCTGGTGGACAAATTTTCTCGTTGGCCGATGGCGTATCCTCTTAGATCGCTGAATGCAAAGGGAGTTTGTGAAGCTCTGTTGCAAGTTTTTACAACTTTTTCTATTCCAAGGATCATCAGTTCTGATTGTGGTACCAACTTTACCAGTCGTTTGACGAAAGAATTCTTGCGGCGAATGGGTTGTAGTCCCAGATTTAATACCCCTGGACATCCTGAGGCAGCTGGATTGGTTGAAAGATGCAACCAAAGCTTGAAAACCATGATCTTTAAGCTTGCTCAATCTGATCCTCGTGGATGGCACCAATTGTTACCGTTTGTTCTGTGGAGCCTTAGAGAAAAACCTTCAGGCACGACTCATATTTCGCCATTCACTATGGTTTATGGAACTCTTCCTCGGGGTCCACTTAGTGTGTTGAAGGAATCGTGGGCTGGCGAACGAAAAGTACCTCTTAACTTAGGTAAATCACCCGAAGAGTATCTCCAATCACTGAAGGAAAACCTCGAATTCGCGAAAGTTTATGCAGATTACTATAGTGATATAGAAACCAAGCGGTATGCAGATTATTATAACTTGCGTAGTACTGACAGAAAATACGAAGTTGGAGATAAAGTAGCAGTATTAGCACCAGATTTTGGTAGTTCTAAATTTTATAGTCGATGGCAAGGACCTGCTACCGTAGTCAAGGTTAAATCCCCATATTCTTATATAGTAGAAATAGAGGGAAAACAAAGACATTTACACGCAAATAAGATCAAGCGATACCATGAACGACTCGAACAAGCGATGATCAATAGCTGTTCAGTAATTGTTGATCAAGATGAAGAATTTGGTATAGTAGAGGTTGTAGATCAGGAAGAACGTGAACAAATAAGCCCGAGTAAGCGAATTGATCCTCTGATTATAGCGCATCTTTCGCAAGAGGAACAGAAGCAACTTTTTGAAATTTTGGATCGGCACACGGCAGTATTTGTGGATAAACCTGGGTATTGTCCAGTATTAGAACATGAAATTAAGATAACTCATGATTTCACTCCTAAGCGTTTAAGGGCATATAAAGTACCTGAGCTACTTAAACCTGAAGTACAACGCCAGATAGAAGAAATGTTGGCATTAGACATCATTCGACCATCGAAAAGTGAAATGGCCAGTCCGGTAGTTTGCGTTTTAAAGGGACCCAAAGGTCAAAATGGCGTTCGATTGGCAATTGATTATCGCCATGTAAACAAATATTCTCTAGGTGATTGTTACCCGACCCCAGACATTGCTGACATCTTACAAAAGGTGGGACGGGCAAAGTTTATTAGTGTTTTCGACGCGAAATCGGGGTATTGGCAAATTCCAGTTCGGAAAGAACATCGATGGCTTACGGCATTCGTATGTGATGCAGGACTTTTTGAGTTCACAAGAATGCCGTTTGGACTCAAGTCCGCTAGCAATACCTTTATTCGTGCTATGACCCAAGTTTTACATCCAGTGCGAAGTTTTACCGAACCATTCGTCGATGATATGGCAGTGGTTTCAATGAATTGGAATGACCATTTAGAACATCTAGAGAAATTCTTGCAAACTATTGAGGAAGCAGGACTCACTTTGAATTTAAGAAAATGTAATTTTGCACAAAACAAAATAAAGTTTGTTGGCCATATAGTAGGGTCAGGTTGTATTGAACCTGATCCAGGTAAGATCGCTACGATCAATGATATCCATCCTCCAACAACAAAGAAAGACGTTAGAAGGGTTATGGGTTTTTTCAGTTACTTTCGAAATTTTATACCTGCTTTAGCTGAAAAAGCACGGGTAATAACTGATTTGACACGAGATAACATACCTACGAAGGTGCCTTGGGAGCAAAAGCATCAAGAAGCACTAGATAAGTTAAAGGATGATCTCAGTAAAGCTACACAGTTGCATACCATTGATTTCACTAAGGAATTTGGTTTAAGTGTTGACGCAAGTGCCACCGCGGTCGGGTGTTGCTTGTTTCAGTGGACCGAAGAAGGTCAAGAAAAACCAATTGCTTTTGCTAGCCTTAAACTTACAGATACGCAGATGCATTGGTCTACAATTGAGAGAGAGACTTTCGCAGTAATTTGGGCACTTAAACGATTCAAGTCATGGATATTTTTATCAAGGATAATCATTTATTCAGATCATAATCCTTTGTCTTATCTCACAGATGCAAGCCCTAAGAGTGCGAAACTGACTCGTTGGGCGTTAGCATTGCAAGAGTTTAACGTGGACTTTCGATATCGTCCTGGACGTCAAAACACGGTGGCTGATTTCCTCTCTCGGTTGTGACTCGGATGGTGAAGGGGGGAAATGGCCCGACACACAAGGATCGAGCCCGCAAATTGTGTGGATAAATTGACTAACTGATGTGTTTTGTTTTGTTTGTATATGCTGTGTCGAGATGGAGTCTGGAGGCCCGGCTTGATCGTGATGACCCGTTCGGGATGGTGCTGAAGACGTGTCATCATCTGAGGGCGGAGGGAATGTCGTGGTCTACGCGGGTGCATGCATCAAGGGAAGAAAACCGACGCGTCAACAAGCTTGTTTACAACGCACGGAAATTTCTGCAGCAAGCTGTCAACATTAATTCGGTGCATGCAACAAGGATATACGTGTTCAGTAGGACTTTCCAGGGAAAAGTACAGTGACGTCACAGAACGTTCTGGAATCCGGGAGAACTCTATATAAGATAGACCTGCTGTACATTAAGGGCCTTTTGACGAAGATTTGTAAACGTTGAAACATTGATCGTATGACGTTCAATCGAGACCAGCCAACCTGTGTGCTGTCTACGATTGTGATATTTGATAGACGAGTTGACTTACTTTACACTTAATCGACTTTATTTTCAAATAAAGATCTTTTAATAGTTCCTTCGTTGGTTCGTCGTTGCGATCGAAGGAGTCGACCGCGACAATGGGAAATATACTTCCCAGCAGGGCTGTAGTGGTAAAATTAGAGGTGAGTATACGCTACCGGCTAGTTTTCCAAAATTAATTAGAGGTGCGTATACGCTAATGGTTAGTTTTCCGAAACTACTTAGTAATGAGTACAAATATTTTGTGAGGTGAGTAATACTGAGTATACGGTCTCTAGAGGTGAGTATACGCTGTATACCCGCGTATACCCTCGACTACAGCCCTGCTTCCCAGCAACCATGAAAGTCATCACAACTCTAGCTAAATACATCAATAATAACGACAGAATATCTTCTTAAGGAACTAATAGTTCGTTAGTTGATTTTAACTAGTAGGACAATGGAGATCATTTATTCGTACCCATCGCCGCCAAATGGCTGGCATCAGGGACTGATAATGATGATGATGATGATGATGATGATGATGATGATGATGATGATGATGACAGTGGTCGTAGCGGTCCTGTATTTCCTGTAAAGTCCTGTATTTTTTTGCTTGTCCTGTAAAATCCTGTATTTTTGCAAAAGTGTCCTGTATTTCCTGTATTTTTAAAAAAGTCAGATTTCACGCACTTTTTTGGTCGCGAATACATGATATTTATAATTTGTTATTTTTATTATATTTTGAGCTTTTAACTTATAATACAGCATAGTATAAGTTACTACAGAGTAGTATAAGTTAAGAATAATACCAGATGCCACCCTGATCAAGGGATGCGCAAAACAACTGGAAATGGCTAGGAAACACCCTTAATTATGAGAGACGTAGTAGCTACCATATTGATTGGGAAAAATTGGAAGGGAAGGAGAAAAAGATAGGATATTCTTGGATTTTATTGTTGCCAGCTTTATGCAACAGCATGCTATGGAGCCAACCAGAGGAGAAAACATTTTGGATTTAGTGTAACATTAGATGAAAATATGGTAGAGAATGTAAGTGTGGGAGAGCATTTCAGCACTAGTGATCATCAGGTTATCAGATGAGAATTAGTCATGGAGCAGATCCAGGAAGTCAAAACCTATGTGAAAAGACCCAACTTCTTTAAAGAAGATTATGAGTTAGTGAGGACAAGCTTGCAGGAAAAGGATATCGTAAGTGAAATAAAGGGCTTGGGAGTGAATGATGCTTGGAATAAGTTTAGGCAACTTTTGAGGGAAATTATTGAAGAAAACTCACTGAAGTACAAAAGAACCAATAAGACGGATTGGTGACATGTGAGGAAGGAACATTGGGCAAAAATTCTTCAATGTGGTTAAATGTGGTTCTTCAATAAGAGTTGTAGACCTGGAATGGTTTGGAAGATAGTTAATCTCAGTGGACACTATCACAACTTTTAAGAAGAAGCTAGGAAAACTGGACTCTTGAGCATTCCAGGTTTATTTACAGTGGTTCTAACACAGACTTCACGTCTTCTGAACCACTTAAAACCCTTGTTATGTTATGTATGTTATGTTAAATGTTTCTGAATGTCGCTATGCAGACTGCAGAGTTATAATTAATTTAGTGCATAATCTCATTAAATGCACACAAAATTTGTCTGCTAATTAGTTTGTTACCAATTCATCCCTGTTGTCATAACTCTTAGGAAAAAATAGTTGACAAAGTAGAATTAAATTATGGGAGTATGATGATGATGACGATGAAATGCTGTTGACTTACTGACACTATAAGGTAGAAGCAAAAATAAATTTGTACTGGGTATTTTTTTATTATAAATGTCCTGTAAAATGTCCTGTAATTTTATTTTTTGTGTCCTGTAAAATGTCCTGTATTTTTATGACAGCCTGCTACGACCAATGTGATGATGATGATGATGATGATGAAACACCATAAGATAGTCATAATAGTCTTAACTAATAAATATTATTACCTTAACTAAGAATCTAAAACATAGAAATTTATATTACTAAGTAACATACACACATACCTACACATACATACACACACACCTACACAAAAAATACATACATACATGCATAGACACACACATGCACACAAACACCTATACATACATTAATAAAAGCACACACATACACACATACATACATACATATGCATACATACAAACACTCAGGCACAAACACATGCATAAACATACATACATACATTTTGATTGATTGATTGATTGAATCGTTTATTGAAGCACCACACAACAGACAAATCAAATTATGACAGTTTCGCCTATAGCATTACAAGTGCTGGCGTCAAAAAGGTAATCCAAAAAGGTCAAAAGTCCGGCTACAGCCTGGATTACCCTCTCACATAAATATTTTACAGGCCGTTCAACACACAACTTCGTGATAATTTCAAACAACATTTCAAATCATATGCGAAGAATCTAAACAGTGCAGTGCAAATACATAAATACATACATATAAACGCACATACATAAAGACATACACCTATACATACAAACACACACACACATACACAAACACTAGTATACACATTCCTATGTACATGTATACACACACACACATACATACAAACATACATTCCAGTCTAGCCATTACATCGATTATCAGTTTCTGATTGCACAATGGATATTTACCTGATCACAGCTTGGTATTGGTGTGCCATCGATTGATGCCTTACAGTGCATTAGACGCCATGCAATATGAAGTTGCACTTATAAATGGCAATACTTCCATGCACGCTTAAAATTTCTTCTGTACCGTTTCACAGGAAGTGTTCTACGACCCAGTATCGCACACTGGTCACCTTGAGGCATACATTCGATGCAGACGGTCGAGAAATCCCCTAATAAGAACGTTGTGGACTTCATCACATAATGCTCGGTTAGTTGTGTCCCTTCTATTACAAAAATTACTGTGTGCATAGTACGTGAACTGCTATTCAAACAGTTATGTCTGTAAAAGTGAGGGATTCATGTAACTTTGACAGCTGCATATAGATGTCTTTGATATTTTCAGGTGTCATTATTTTACCATCCAAATATTTCCAGTATTGCCTATTTTATTGTTATGTGAAAGTAATGGAGGGTTTTGTTTGTTGTGAACTTTCAAGAGGCTCGCATGACGTTTCCATGGCAATTCCTGCAGATGAAGAGTCTGAAAGGATTTTGCGAGAATGTCGACCAAATCCAAGCAACAAAAGTCAGTTGTTGCAGGGAATGCAGACCACACGAGAAGCCAGACGGGCATGGATAAAGGACAAACATCCAACAATCACTGATATCTGGCATCGATATCCAAGATTGCAAGATATGGAGGATGCGGTGTGTAGTGCTATGAGGTTTCAGTAGAGAGCGGTGCTCATTTCTAACTTACTGCTTACTTGTCTTGTTTTTAAAATGTCAGGCGCAGGTGTATGTGCAGAGTAGGTAAGTAAGATGTGGTAAGTAAGATATGGTAAAGTGAAGGGGCATTTTTATAGCAGCCTTTAACAGTAATCGTCAATGACAGACCATTTTACAGGCCCATAGTATATTCTTACACACTGCAAAGCACTTTTTCAAATGCCAAAGGCCAGTTCTGCTTTCCAATTACTTTATTATACTGACAAATGCCTAATGCATCGATATCCAAGATTGTGTCCCTTCTATTACAATTAGGCAATGTGTTATGCTTATTTCTCAATCACTGCTACACTGTTTTAGGTTCGAGAGGAATTCATCGCCATCACTTCTGTAGAGAAGTCACTAACAATAGAATTCCAGCAGCTGAAGGGAAAGATACTCACTTTAGCTGCTTCGTCGACTTCAACTCGGGACCTCTTGAACAACATTACTAACGACTATGATGAAGGTATTTTGATGTTTCATTTCCAGTTAAATGTTGGTAATAAATAACCATTGGCAATTTCGATCACGTATATTTTCTGAAAGTTTCTTCCATTCTGTTCTAAGTTAGCTGGCATGTAAGCATTTGCAGATTTTTATTGCGTTTTATTATATACATATCATTCTGGACTGATCCAGTTTCACCCTATCAGATAGGGCCATTCTTCTGAACAGTATTTGTTCACTTGCTTCCAGTTTCTTGGCTGTATGCGTTCTGTCTTGCCCAATGCAGCTCAAAATTACAGTTTCATTGTTATAAACTCATCTTTTTGATTTCCAACCATTTTCTAAATTTAGACCATTATGTTCACGCCATTTTGAAAAGTCAACAAAAGTGCTATATTAATTTTTATTTTTGCATACAACACTCTTGCTGCCATTTACTGTATATCTGGTATTTAATTTAGATAAGAGAAGCGAAGTGGCATTCTACTGTCTTGTGGTCATGCTTCGGCCACCACCAAAACGCGGTATGAAGAAACCACTACCGTCACCTTCTGATCTTCATCGTGCACTATACAGGTCTTTCGAGGTGAGCCGATATTTGGTTTCTGTTCACAATGTGTCTGTTCTACTATGTCAGTGTCTGGTTCTTACAGCAAATGCATGATATAACATGAATCCTCAAATTATTTATCAGAATCATCTGTCGATTGTTTGGTTGAGGCAATACCTACTTATGAAGTTCATAGCATGTACTGAACATTGAGCAAAACTTGCTTCCTTAAATAGCTAATTATGTGTCAGAAATATACAGAAATCTTACCTAACTATTGTATTACTAGCTGTAACCCATGAAAAATCACGGTATATAAAAAACAATTATTATTGCAGTGATAACAATAACGTCATATTATAGGCCTATAGCCGTCGTCAAGACAACCGTCGCCAAGGCGGCAGTATAGTGACGTCACAATAGTGTTTGTTACGGGACGGACAGACAGACAGACAGACGTACAACGGTTATTATGTTGTTTAATTGTAGTGTATTTCAAAACTTATAAAGCGCCTCTACCCAATGCCCACCAATCTGAGGCACTCAAAGTGCACCTCTCGGGAATAAAGGCAAGTTTTAATACAACGAAAGGCTGGCAGGACCTCCAGGTAGTAGTGAAGCCCAGACCAAAGGAGGAAGCGATTCCACGGTGAAGGGCCTACAATATCATATTAAAAGGAATTGACCCATGATAGAAATGATATTGAAAGTGTGACTTTAAAATTTTGTTTCTGTCTCTGTAGAATGAAACTGTGGATGGTGCACTTGCCAGGATGTCCAACGAAGGAATACACCAACCAACCCTTTTTCGAGTTGACACTTCGTATTATGTGAAGTTGGACAACACGTCAGTTGCGATAGAAAGTGCATCATGCTTTGCAGAAGCACTGGAATTTGTGTTTATGTGTTTTTGGGTTTTCAATGTAGCATACCCCGAAGATCTGAAACTCTTTTATGCCTTCATTGAGAAGCTGCTAGGGATGGTACATAATGCCTCAAAAATGAAAAGTAGAGTTCTCGCTGATGTCTGGCGATCACTGCATACAGCAGTGATTTCAACTGAGCACTAGACGAGATCATAGCAGTGATGGGCACTAAACTAATTTTTTTAGTTACCGGGTAAACTAAAACTATTTTCCAACTAGAAATAAATAGTTTAACCAAAGTTGGCAACTGATTCTGGAAATTAGTTAACTAAACTAAAAAAAAGTAGTTAAACTTTTTCCAACTTTTTGCAATAAACATTTTCTCAATAAGAGAGGTTAAGTGTACTGTAATAATGCAAAGCGTCAATGACAATTTCACCTTCAAACTATGCAATGTGTACTGTTTTAGCATACAGTTACTGGCATGCTGTAAGTAGTGCATGAATTTGAAAGCAGAGGCATCACTAGTGTTAATAAGCAAGTAAACGTCGGATTGAGTTGTTGACAGTGTTAAATGTTAATTGCAGAAAAATAGTTGCATATTGCTGATTTTTTAGTTAAACTTTTTGATTAGCAACTGAAATTTTTTAGTTAAACTATGGTTTTAACTAAACTATTTTTTAAAGTTAAACTTCATCCTTAACTAAATTTTTTTAGTTAAACTAAAAGTTAACAACTTTTTAGTTAACTATTGCCCATCACTGGATTGTAGACACATTCTCTATAACAATGAATAGGTGGTTGGTATCTTTTGTGATCTGCAAAAAGCATTCGATACTGTTAGTCATGAAATTCGGCTTACTAAGTTGACTAATTATGGTGTTAGGGGTACCTTGCTTCATTGGTTTACTGATTATCTCGCTGATCGAAAACAGTTTACTACTATTAATGATGTTAATTCTCGACACAATATAATACCTTGTGGCGTACCTTAGGGATCTGTGTTGGTCCCTTGTTATTTCTCCTTTATGTTAACGATATGCCAAATTCAGTTCCTGGTTCTGATATATGTCTATTTGATGATGATACTAATATATTTTTTCGTGCGCGTAAGACAGCGGAGTTGCACACAGATGCTAGTGCTGCATTAAATAATCTGTGCGCTTGGTTTCTGGCAAACAAAATGTCTTTTAAGAAAGATAAGACGTCATACATGCTTTTTGATTACAAAAGAAAACCGTTTTTTGATGACATTGATCTTTTATTGGATAATGTCAGACTTTCACGTGAGGACACCTTTAAGTATCTTGGGGTAATCATTGATGAAAAACTATCCTGGAAAGAGCACATAGACCATGGTATTAAACAAAATTTTACAGTTAGTAAAAAGACCATGAAACTTGTTGGTTTGTTAGCAATGATGATTGTTAGTGCTATGATTGCTATAAGTAAGTGTTGTATGTATATGTCGGGTGTTTTTGTGTTATAATGAGCATATGATTTGATTTGTATTATTTGGGCGACCGGCGAGATGAGTCCTACGAGACTTCTCCGGTAGCCTGCCACTATATCTGTATAATGTGTTATTGCTGTGATTGTTTCATTTGGTGGCGAATAAATTACTTACTTACATTACCTTTTTTTCTGTCTGAAATGGGTCAACTTGCTTGTGTTGAGTTGTTGTCAAATTGCGTTGCAAGTAGTTATCCTACTGACAATCGACCAACGAGTCATTAAATTAGATTGTAAAATGATAAGCCAAATAACTTTTCATTTTGAAGTGTTGAATCTTGCAGTTATTGTTCATACTGTAAGGATCGTATAAATCTCAAGGGTCTGCATTCTCATTTCATATCGTTTACCTGTACGAATGGGTTCAAACTCTTTGTTACTGTAACCTACAGTATAGCCTATCAAGTCTAGATTGCATTGCAGTTGAAACCCACCGAAATAACTATATATTTCCATGATTGCATGCAACCAATAACAAGCAGAATTTATTGTTTACCATCTATGATTGTTTGATGCTTTATTTCTTTAAACTGTTTTTATGCAAAGCGTGATGGTACTTTAATTGCAATTAAAGTTGTCATTCAGCCTAATGAACTGTAGTTGATAATTTGTTTATTACCCAATTATATGTAGTTGTATGTTTCTTTAGTAATAATCACTGCACATCATGTGTAAATGCTGGTGTTGCACATAAGTAGATACAACACTAAAATCAGTGTAAAAAAGATGTAACAACTGTATTGAAGCTTGTGAGATAATTACTGCAACACAGTAAATGTGACACTTGAGGCTAATACATAAATGTAGATGGAAGACCACATAAATGTAGACCTCACTAGTACATAAATGTAGATAAATGACTACAGTAAATGTAGACATAACTTCTACATAAATGTAGATGCAACACCACATAAATGTAGACGTAAATGTAGAAGGAGGACCACAGAAATGTGGACATAACTTCTACATAAATGTAGATGCAACACCACACAAATGTAGACATAAATGTAGAAGGAGGACCACAGAAATGTAGACGTAACTTCTACATAAATGTAGATGCAACACCACACAAATGTAGACATAAATGTAGAAGGAGGACCACAGAAATGTAGACATAACTTCTACATAAATGTAGATGCAACACCACACAAATGTAGACATAAATGTAGAAAGAGGACCACAGAAATGTAGACGTAACTTCTACATAAATGTAGATGCAACACCACACAAATGTAGACATAAATGTAGAAGGAGGACCACAGAAATGTAGACATAACTTCTACATAAATGTAGATGCAACACCACACAAATGTAGACATAAATGTAGAAAGAGGACCACAGAAATGTAGACATAACTTCTACATAAATGTAGATGCAACACCACACAAATGTAGACATAAATGTAGAAAGAGGACCACAGAAATGTAGACATAACTTCTACATAAATGTAGATGCAACACCACACAAATGTAGACATAAATGTAGAAGGAGGACCACAGAAATGTAGACATAACTTCTACATAAATGTAGATGCAACACCACACAAATGTAGACATAAATGTAGAAGGAGGACCACAGAAATGTAGACATAACTTCTACATAAATGTAGATGCAACACCACATAAATGTAGACCTAGCACTACATTTACGTAGACGTTCGTGCAACATAAATGTAGCCAACATGCAACATCAGTGTAGACAACTTTATCGACAGAATTGTTGCAAGTTGTGTGTACACTGGTGTCGACGGCCGATTCATCTACAAAAAGTGTTGCTAAAAGTCTACATATTGCCGATGAGCCAGACCTCAACATTAGGTGTTGCGTCTTGCTCAACACTTTTAGACCGATTCTCTACACTATTTTTTACAGAGTACTCACTTTCAAGAACCGAAGATTACTTTCATGCATTGATAGCATCCGATGACCAGTTCTAGGTTATCGTCTTCCCGTAGGTCTCCCTAACTGCCTTTTCCCACTTTGACTGTAATTTTAACCACGTTAAAACACTTTCAGCTATTTTTTCACTTTAAGTTTCCCATTTTTATTCATTCATTTCCTTAGACAATATTATTAAAGCCGTTTTTGAATGTACAATTTCTGTGGACAACTCTCACCGAAACCGATTTTTCGGAACCAAAATTGTGGCGTAAGGCCCTTCTAAATCAAGTGGTAGCATTGGTTCTGGAACAGTCACAACACGCAGGCGCTGCCCATATTTAAGGGAATGATGGGGCTTGCCCCTTCTGGATTCACAGCTGAATATTAGTGGCCCACATCAGACCATGATGACGTTTCCCAGTTTTCGTATCTTGTCCCTAAGAAGCACAGACATACAGAATAAAACAGGCAGACAGTAGAACAGTGACAGCGGAACAGAGAGACAAGAGAACAGACAGAAAGGGAACAGGACAGACAGTAATTGGAAAAGAACAGACAACGGATCGAGAGAGACAACAAAACAGACAGTCTAGATTCCTCGATGGGTCTTTTTATACCTCCACCACTTGCAGCTGTTTTTGAATCAGGACGTTGCTGCAATTTGTATAGCGCCACTTCATCTGTTGATTCTATATTATGGAGGAGTGCGTGATATCTGTTCGGTCCTCTGCGGATCCCCTAGTTAGCGCCGGACCGGACAGGTCTGATGGATGACGTAGATGACGACTTATGACGACACACCTGACAGATGATTGACAAACGACGAAGCCCCTGAAATTTGCATTGGCCCGTTTGATTGACAGGTGGGCAGTGACGCGCGCTGCCAGATAATTGCTTTCGAAACGACTGTCTCCGGACCCCGACATCACTCAGAACCTTAATGTGGTCATCACAATACAGACAGACAGACACACAGACAGACACATAGACACGCAGGCACACATACACAGACACATATCCAATGTATTTTGAAGCATTCTTTCATTCATTCATAGATTTATATAGCGCCTCTTCAAGATTTATATAGCGCCTCTTCACTGAAAGACTCAGAGGCGCTCCCGACTCTTGCAGCGGCCAAAAAGAGCAGTTTTCAAGCGGTCATGGAAAGTGTCAGAAAAGACCTAGGAAGTAAGCGCAGCTCAGGAGGAAGGCCATTCCATATGGTCGGGCCGACCAAAGAGAAGGCGCGGGTTTGCAGTTAGCCTAATTTTGAGCACATGTGGGCTTTGGGCTACAGGTCTGTGCGACTTTTCCTAGCCAGTACTTTACTGAAATTTGCAATACTTAGCTCTACAACAACATACCGGTACCCTAAGACACCATGATAACATAACATAGAATAACTTGTATACGGCCTAAAGCGAAACTTCAAGAAAAAGATCATAGGCAGCGCTCCAGAAAAAGCAGGAGGACCCAAGAGGTCACGATGATATCTTAAGACTTATGCCATAGTTGACTTTACCTATCCCGAGTTCGGCACTTATGACGGTACGATCTTCTTCTTCACTCCTTTAAGTGTATGAGCTCATCGTGGATTGGTGTAGAGCGCTCGTTTCCGTAATAGTTCTCCTCCATGCGCTTGCAGATTCTGTCATATGCAACTCCAAGACCAGAAAAACAAAACTACGGTGTCCTCTATCGACTAAAATGGGAAACGCCATGAATACAATGGCGCCCTCTGGCGAATGCTAACAGAGTTGCCAAAGCGTCGAAAACTAACTGAAGAGTCCTTTAAACCAGCCTTATTTAAGAGAGACCGCCAGGGTAGGCCTATGACGTGTTAGAGATCTAATTTTTCTTAGCCTTTGCACAAGTCCTCTCACTCAACGCCTGACCCCCCTCCCTGACATTGTACGGCCATTCGTCTGATTGTTTGCCTGCCTGACCCCTTTGGATCTTGACCTGGAACCGATTTTTACTCCCCACCCCTCTCGTTTTTGTTTTGACTTCGCTTTTTGGGCGCTCTAAAATCTCGAGATTACGATTACGAGGTGCTATAGTTAAAACGAGCACATTCATATTTAGAGTTTTAAAATGTGAAAATCCGTTTGCCCAAGCAGGGATTTGAAACTCGGGTCTCTCGCGTAACAGTCCAGCACGCTAATAACTAGACTTTCAAGCATCCCGTCCTTCGACAATTCGATCGCTTAGTGATGTGCCTATAGGGTTCAGCGGAGCATCTGGTCCACTCAGAAGCCAATAACGACGTATACAGTCTCCAAAATAGCCTGTTTGTATGAATGTATGTAATTATGTATGTATCTATGTTTTATATATGTAGGCCATCGTATGCAAATATTAGTGCACGTTTTTCTATAGCGACCGTGTGGCTTCAAGCTGTGCAGCCTACGTAGTCTGCGTCTGCGCCTGGTCTTTGTGATTTTATAAAATCCTCTAATTAACCAGTTGGGACCTAAAAGTTAGTTTGAGGATTAGGCCTATGCTCGTAAAGTAAAACGCAAGTATACGAACAAAACTAATCAAAATTATTAATAAACTACCTTCTACATGCAAACAGCTACAAGTACTACTGATCGAAATAATATTATGATTCAGCACTAGACAAAACGTCTCAAATTCAACCAGATATGCAACACATAAGTTCAACTAAGCAAATACTATCGACAAGGTGCCATGGATCACAGGAAGATAGCTGAAGCGAGATGATCTGGGTATAGGATGACGTAGTGACAGAATGACAAGAGAACTGCTGTGTAGCAATGACGACCTGGATTTCTCGGAAGAGGGCTTCATGGCAGGACAGCCTTGTTGCTAGGCGACGAACAGAAGACGACGACGGCAACGAGAACAGAGGTCATACATAAAGGACGTCCGTAAAATATGACCTACTTTGACCCCTCCCCTTGTCCGCATCTGACCTTATAACACCTCCCTCCCCTTTGCGGACGTCCGCACACCAAAGCCAATTTTTATGTCATCATCATTCTTTTTACAATTATTCCACTGTTCCTGTGCATATTTTAAGTGACAGTTCAGGTTTCATATCAGGATGTGCAGTAGGGCCTAATAAAAGCCTCACTGAAGTTTATAATGTGCACGAGGTTTTAGGAAATCACCTCACTGACCTTTTTGTTTTCGGGGAAAGTTGAAACAAGGTGGTTTAAAAACTATAAACTTTAAACACTTAGATGCGGACGTCTGCACTGGTCATAACCCCGCCCCTTGTCCGCATCTGGATGACCCCTCCCTCATGCGGATGTCTTTTATGGATGACTCCTATGGACGCGCATTACCAAGGACGGCACCGCGACTGACTGGTCATGAGTTGTTGCATAATTGTGATTGAAATTATGACAATTACATAGCAACGTCGGTAGCAAACTCTTGTAGGATAACCCTAGCATGACCCTGGGACGCGGCAAACAACGGTACGGTATCCCTCTGGTGTGTTAGCCTCATCCTGTAATGCTGGAACGGAACCCGGTAGACCAGATCGAAATTAAAATGTGATTACACGACAGGAGGCCTATGTATGCATGTATGCATGCATGTATGTATAAGCATGCACATTTGCATATAATGTATATCTGTATGTAGGCCTTATGTGCGCGATTCTTGATATCGTATATCATATAATTAACATAGACGACATTCTCTACCTGGCTATACTTCAATGTGCTGGAATTTGTACGTATACTATAGGGCCTGTACCGTTCTAAAACTACTTCTGTAATGTGGTAGAATTCAGTGTCTCACTGTTATAGGCTTACCGTACACAATAGATTTGCACCAAAAAATTTGTCACTAACACGTTAACGCTATTAAAAGTACAACAAGCTGGTTGTATCGGCGTCGTCCTCCACCTCCTCCTGCATATCATCATGATCATGATCATGATCATGATCATGATCATCATGATCATGATCATCATCATCATCATCATCATCAACAACAACAACAACATCATCAACAACAGCAACAACTGCAATGACGATGATGATGACGATGATGATGATGATAACAATCATAACTGCAATCACAGGTAAAATATAAGCCAAATGTGTAAAGACTGCTGCTATCCACCCAATATGTGGAGACCGAGTTCGCTTTATGAGAATACTTGGTTTTCGAAATCTAATTAGGTATCCAATAAATCCAAGAATTTCTTCACACAACAATATTTTGTAAATCAAACAATACTGCACTACCGCAAATGAGGCATTACAAGAATTACTGGGCAAAACCAGCGCAAGTGTCAACGTCTGGCGAACATTTTCCAAAACTATATCAGCCCTCTAGCGAACACGTCCACACTACAATACGTCATTGTTCAACTCAAAGCCTCCTCTAGCGGCTGAAAACAAACGGTCGTGGCTGCAGCACATTTACGTCACAGTGTAACCACGTCGTAGTAGATGATACCAGAAACTGTAAAAAAATTCCTATCGGCGCCTACAGTCACTTATGCCATAAGATGTCGTTAAATTGTTGGAAGCCTTCCAACTACTTGATTCCAACTGATCTGCGCCAGATCGATCCTCAGGGTATCATGAACGAAGAGAAAGACAAACGAGTGGGTGCGGAGACTGCTGGAGTGGAAAGGAGTCTACTCGGATTGATCAAGCGGAGGAATCTATCATATTTCAGGCATGTGCTGCGGAAGAGTGGAGATTATATGGAAAATGAGATAATCAAAGACACAATTCCTGGATCAAGAGCTCAAAGAAGACCCAAAATGGGACGGGCCGATAACACAAAGTCGTGGACTGGATTATCATTCGACCGGTTATTGAAGAACAAGAAACAGAAGTGGATGGAGTAGAATTATTGTCTGTGGTGTGGCCAATCCTCGGATCGAGGGCGGTTGAAGACAAGACGTCGTATGACATACTTCAAAGGCCATTGACGCCGAATAGCGTAGCCTAGTATTGTTCCGAGTATAGTATCTCGGAATTGTCCATTGTTAGACATATTTTGTAGCAAAGTAATTGAAATGTGTTCAGAGACACAAATTGCTTCAAAAATTGCACTCATGTGTCGCTAAAAGCAATGTCTGCCAGAAAGTGACGTTATGGACATTAATAAATTTGGCCCATAAAATATAAATTAGATCGATAAAGCTCTCTATCTCTTTCTGTCTGTCTATCTACATGTATCTGTCTGTCTGCCTGTCTCTCTGGTCTCTTCATACGCTTACCAGTTCGAAATGCCGCAAAGTCGCCAACAGGTCCAGAGTAAAGAGCTGCTCTTTCAAGATAGGCATACCTATAATACGCTTTTCACGAGTATGCCTAATAATGTCATTTCCTGTAAGAACTTACCGTTGGAATTTCGAACATTGGGGTCTACGGCGGCTAAGATCGAGGACTCGAGGTCAACGGACATTATATAACAAAGCTTGAACAGTGGCCGAGCGATACCGCGTAGGATTTTCTCCTCTCCGACCGCGGAAGAGTTCGGTTAGCCTAATTGTTGCCGTGTTGCGACCGTCATGTGAAATCGAGATAAATCGAAATGCGCATAGATCGGTTGCCACTATCGTAAGTGCAACTGATCAATTCGGAGATCTAATAACCGCGTACGATAATAGCAAAAATGTAACAGAAAAAAATTGGGCGCAATTCATGAGTCGTACACAAGCGCTGTATAAATTTATATTTGCGTTACAAATCGGTTTATCTGTCATAATCCGAGGACCATGGCCCACGTCAGTTGCGTTGCTTTGAAAAACAAGGACAGGATGGAATAGACCTGTAAACGCAATAGCCAGTATACAGATGTACCGAATATTCGATTCGAATTCGTCCGAATAATGACAAAATTCGAATATTCGAACAAATTCTAACTTAGACGAATAAATAGGAATTCGTCAGAAACACCTGGATTTGCGAACTTCAAGTCTTCAACTTCATTCTTCTCAACGGTGGATCATTACAAATATTTAATATTTTAGCAATAAACTATTAAGTGTTCGAGTTTTTGCAGTATTAATTTTTAAGTTTCAGAACTGGTATTCGTCCACCAGAGAGCTGAATATTCTTATTCAGCCGAATACTTAAAAACTGGTAGGCCCTATTCGCTAATCTCTACTATCTATTCCACTGTGAAGTTTGGACTTTCAAGAAGTGAACTTTTTGTTACGCTCTTCTCATTGGCCGCTTCCAACTAATGAATATTCATGAGCAATAACGTAACTATTTACAACTGGCGACATTCCAACGGACATTCTTTTCACACTTAATTCAACGTAAATTTAAATATAGGCCTACCATAAACGGCTGCTCTTTTAAAATAACGGCTTAAAACGGGCTTAAACTAATTTACTTGAGTGGCGAACAGGCTGAATTGAACGAGCTTAACGCGTATAAACGGGCCAATTTACTTAGGCCAAGCATGCCGAACAGTTGAATACATTTTAATCGCCCGATTCCCCGTTTTTAAAACGGGTTTAAACTAGTTATATAAAGTAAAGCAAATCGGGTAACAAGATAAAGGCTATTTTTTTGTTTTAAGAAAAGCTATGGAAATCAAACACTATAATTTCCCGTCGCGTAACTTTGGGCTATACGCTAAAGCGGGCGAAGTCCGCCCCCACCAGCTCCCGGGCTGACTGCAGAATGTAGGCACACGGGTCCAAATAAGGCGGGTGCACATTTTTACTCTCAATGGATTTTAAACATTCAAGTTTCTAAACTAAATTTACATACCGTGGTTTTTACGGGTTACAGCTAGTAATATAAAAGTATACATTGTTACGGTTGGGGATTTTAAACTCTACAATATTCTAAAAAGGAGTGTCGAACTTGTAGGCCTATATAGGCCCCTAATGTGAAGAGGACTGTTGCGAAAAACAGATAAAAATAGTTGGATGTAAGATTGAGGATATATATAGTGCCTATACGCAAAAGAGTGACTGTATTGTTAAACGTAAGACGAACTTCTCGAGATAGTCCCGAATGGCTAAGGAATAATTACTGACTGACTTGATGAGTTAGCAACTATAACTGAACGACTTAGTCGACTGGCCGTAGTCGGTGAAGCCAACGTATTTTCAACGCTACGTTTGTCTTATGAAGAGACGCCTTTTTCGATGAAAACAATTGCGTGACGTCACGCAACGTTACCTACACCACTCGGGCTGGTAGTAAGTAAAGAACTGGTGACCTGGCATCGACTGATTGTTAGACCGTTTGTCTGTTGCACTGTGAGTCGTACCTTATAAACAAGTGTTGCTCCTGTCTTCCTGCGGATGTCTTCGTCAAGAAAGAAACTCGGAGACCGCGATTAAAACAATAAGCAAAATATTAACGTGAACGAAGTCGCTAGCAGTCGGTAGCTTAGCGACTGGTTTCGACTTGAGGGCTTAGCGGCGGCGGCGAATGGAATGGCGGCGGCGCCGGGGACTATCTCGAAAACGGTCGTGTTTCCGCGAACTCAAAGGAGTGATAGGCCTATACTGTCTATAGTTGACATACGTATAGAGGTTCGATGTTAGGTCGTTTACGAAAGAAACGTTTTACCGGACTTGAGTTATAGGACCTATAGGCCTATATATAAAAATCTAGTCAGTTCAATCAAAACGATTCAAATTTTATTAATAAACTAGTGTATTTGCCCGTCATATTATGACGTCGTATTATAGGCCTATATGTATCGTTGGTTATCGCCGTCGTCAAGACCGCCGTCGTCAAGACAAACGGTTTATGTTTCACAATAGAACAGAACCTGTTTGTGACGTAGCGTCCCCGACAGATGGACACTATATGGATATTATATGTATAGATACTACTAATAAAGCACCATATCAGTCGTGATGCGCTTGCTTAATAGATCTCTTCGATAATAATGAATAGTTTGAATAATGTAGTGCAATTAGTCAACTAGGTGCAGTCGATGGCCTCTAGTGCTAATTATTCTTTCATTGCTTTGTTGTGGTGTTTCGCAGGGTCCTGTTTTGTGTCCATTATCTATAGGGGGCCATCCATATATTACGTACACAAAAATCCGGGAAAATTGGACCCCCCCTGTTCGCAAGCGTACTTTCTTCCACCACCACCCCCTGAGTACGTACGTTTGACGCACCCCCCCCCCCGATGACCAGCTGCAGAAAGTGTCCCCAGGCAGCTTGTCTGCACTTTAGGCCAGATTATTGAAGGGCCAATATAGACAAATTATAGGTGTCGTTCACAGTACAGAATAACTGCACATGGCTTTTATATAATGTAATAAAATGCCATGGGACGACTATAGGATAATACAGAGTTATAAATAGGCTAATGTGGACGTCATAATTAGAAATTTATTTTGGGTACGTACACATTTTGTTACCTTTAACAGTGGGGGTCATACCATAAGTTGTCCCCCCAAATTTTGAAGAAATACCAAAAAAGGCGAAAAAATTTTTGGGCGCGTGAGATTGACAAATTTTTCACCTCTTTTTTGACCAGATCAGTTCAAATGTCCCGTGTCCCCACCTGTCAAACAAGATCGCCGCCAGTGACTATAGGATCTGCATTTGCTGTAGATACCTTCATTTTCGTATACAAAGGGTTTAAAAGAATCTCAAATCCGGCAGCATCAGCAACTTCTTTATTTTGTGTTTTTCTTCGAATGCAGGCAAGCCACCAGACTACAGCTATATGGGTCACCAGTCAAATCTAGGTCGAACGAACTTTACGAATAAACAGTTGACGGAACTGGAGAAGGAGTTTCACTTCAACAAATACCTGACACGCGCCCGACGCATCGAAATCGCGGCTGCCCTCGGTCTGAACGAAACGCAGGTCAAGATCTGGTTCCAGAACCGTCGAATGAAACAGAAGAAACGCGTCAAGGAAAACCAAGTGGCCGCCGGCAGCGAAGCGTCCAACGAAATCTCGCACAGCACGAACGAGAACTCGGCCGACGAATCACCGCAGGCAGACGACGGTTAGACAACGATGACGTCACCGGCGGAAGGTTTCTCTTTCAAAAAGTAATATCCCAATACAATATTTGCCTCATCTCAAATCTAACGAAATCGGGAAGGTTTCTATAAAAAAAAGTGTTGGCACCGAATATTTTTTATAAAGGTGTCTGCCTATAGGCTTTGTGGATACAGATGCATCATTACGTCATCTTCAAAGACCAAGGAGCCTAACCCTATAGGTACACAATGCATCCATAATTTTTAGATACATCATGACGTCATCTTCATGTGGCCTAACCTATGATGTCAGAGGCCGATGTTGCCATGAGATGTCGTTAAACTGATGGTTTAGAAATGTAGCCTAACCCTATAGGTATACAATGTATAATTATGTAATCTTTAGATGCATCATGATGTCAGGTTGGCAGATGACGTAATCTGTAAGTTTTCTATCTATAGAAATAATCTTAAAAAATTAATTGCAGGTCATAATTTTACAATGCTTAACATATGCCTCGATTGTTATCGAGACGTAGTAATTATTTATACTGTGGTATGGCGAACGTTTTAAAAATTACGATGCTATAGACCGAAACCCTGCCAGCCCACATGGAGCCCATATAGATCTCATAGTTATGGAGCCCACATGGCTCCCATCTAATGCCCATTAAAAATGCTGGCGGGTTAATTATCGGGCTATAAGCCCTTATGGGCTATGCAGCCGGAATCGCCAATAAGGGGCCGTCCATATATTACGTACGCAAAGAGGGGGGGGGAGGGGGGTCAGATTTTGGCGATTTTGCGTACGGGTGCGTACGGGGGGGGGGGGAGGGGGGGTGGCCGAAATGTGTACGTACGCAAAATAAATTTCGAATTATGACGTCCACATTAGCCTATTTATAACTCTGTATTGTCCTATAGTCGTACGATGGCATTTTATTACATGATATAAAAGCCATGTGAAGTTATTCTGTGCTGTGAACGAGACACCTATAATTTGTCTATATTGGCCCTCACTCATCCTTCAATCTGGCCTAAAGTGCAGAGAGACACTTTCTGCGGCTGGTCTTCTCGGGGGGGGGGGGGTGTGCGTCAAGCGTACGTACGCAGGGGGGGGGTGCGGAAGAAAGTACGCTTGCGTACAGGGGGGGGGGAGGGGGTCCAATTTTCCCGAATTTTTGCGTACGTAATATATGGACGGCCCCTAAGGTTGTGAAGTCAGGCGACATTTAACAGACATATTAACACCGGAGCAATGTCTATTAAGCTACACCCACAATACGCGTAGTAAGTAAATCGATGAAAAATATCAGTGTTGCTATTGCAACCATTCCAAGTGTTTGTATGAGTTTCGCCATTGTTATCCTTGCGTGCCAAGTGGACACGTGTTAGATTAAACCATTCCGAAATGAACCAAAATAATGAAAAGCTAACTTCTCTATAATCCAGCTTTTGTACATAATTTAATTATAATTATATTTACTGTTTATATTGATGACTGGAACCAATTCCCAAGGGTGTCCAGTATGAATTCGTTTCATGACTCAGTTACGAATTCATTTTCATTTATCTAAACTAGCCAACGCATCTGAATATTATAATAGCATACGTTCTTCGTAATTCGTAGCCTACTATAGGCCTACTACCCAATATTTAACGGCATTCTTAAGACTGTCAGAGACTGTAACGTAGAGCTGTAATACCTTGCACAATTCTAATTGCAACCATACATAATCATCTTTATTGTAATTCAGTAGTGTTCAGTTTTAGCAACATCTTAAGACTGTTTACGTCGACTTTACCTTACCTTTTGTCTTAAAGGACAATAGAAGCGTTGTACTGCGTTACTCTAAGTTACCAGATATGCTAGCTTTAGCATTGCGGTGATCAGACTCCTACAAACAGGCTGCCACCTGGCGACTGAGAGGAAACCAGCAAATTCTCATGAATAATTAAAACCACGCCGCTAAGGCACTCATTTCTATGACTTTTCTGATTGGATTGCTGGTCCACATAAAATCGTCATATAAAATAAGCTCCGTATGAGTATTCTTTTACATTGATAGCTCATGTAAGAGATCATTTTCATAACGCCTCTTTAACTAATAAACTTGTAGGCAAATTCTTCACGTTAACCACTGGAAGACATTGTGAATGTCAATATTTATGTTGCTTGTTTTGTGACCACAATAATTCGCGATTCAGGATGACTTATTGAATCGCCAGTCTTTAATGCCATAATAGCCACCAAACGACGTAACAATTGTCAGCATTCAATATACTGACGAATAGGCCTATGCAGAGAGCGGCGCGCACTATTCCCAGATGCGCCTAAGATTATAAGAAAAGGATTAGTGAGGCCAGATTAAAAAGTGCAAGTACCACAAGAATGAATAGTAGAAGACAGCCAGAATGAAAAGTATAAATACTGTCAGGTTTATGAAGCGTATTTCTTTTCTTGTGTTTTCATGTAAGAAATCGTTTACAGCATAATGCTCGAAGATATCGACACAGTTGAGCAGACTAATTCTAGGCTATAGGGCTTACATGCATTTGCACGCATACATATGGGCATATACATAGGCCTACACACATGGGCATCCGAAAATGCCTGTGGGCAAAATGCATTCCCAGTGATTGTCTATTTTGGGGTGTATGGACATTCGCCCCAAACGTGTCTCTCCAAATAGGTGTGGCAGACCTCACTATCAGTGACGGCCAACTGGTATCGGAACCTCCAACTTCAAATCTCAATTCACTCACAGCCACTGGGGTAAACTTGTCCAAAATATTGGGGGCCATTTGGTTATTAATTCTACACTTGTTGCATTGGATGTACAGTAAATCTAAATTATTGGGGGAGGGGCACCTGCTCCGGCTGCCCCCCAGTCTACGCCTATGCTCACAGCGCTTCTTCCTATGCCTAGACTACACAGAAGTACATGCCTCGTGTAGTCATCGGTTTCTAGCCCATAGCATTTTGGGATGTGCCTGTGAATAAGCGAGTTACGGTGACTTCACTTTTTGGGCATTGTGTAGTCTCGAGATTACGATTACTATTCCAAAGGTTGGCAGAGGCAATAACTTAACAGGGTTTACGAATTTACGCAACTTTGCCTTAAGTAGCTTACTCTTACAGCCGTGCAGAGATTTTGCGTTTAAGTTTTTCCTTCTCCATTCTTGGTAAACCCCGAAACTGGTTCTCGTGTATCTTTGCTTACGCCCATACATGTACGCATATTGTAGTACAGGAACATGTTGCCGAGTATTGGTATTTTTCTTATATTTACCCAATTTCTTGTACATGTACATTATTTTAGTGCTGGAACATGAAATTTTTGTAAAGTTGTTTAAATTGATGTAGATTATGCCTATTTATTTCGTGATGTAGAGTAACTTTTGCAATTCGCAACACTGGCGAGTTTTAAGGGTTAACCATCACTAGCAAGTTGCTGTTTAGGAACGCGATCTGGCTTTCCCAACAAAACCCAAATTAAGACATGCTGCCAGAACTTAAGTTTATCAGTTTAACCCTTTCAATCATATATGTTATTCTGTTAGAAACTGTGCTCAAGAGGTTAACTACATGTATTCTAGCACCGTATATGTATCCATGTCTGTATAAGTATGCATGTATACATTCAAATCATTTTATGTAGCGCATTTTGTAATCTCTTATACGCGCTGCACATATTGCTACTAATTGTTAGGTGCGACTTCAGAGGTAAATTGGATACGAGGCCTGTAGGCCTATATGTTCTAAGAATATTATGAGGTCAACATGCAAAGTCAATGCGGCAACACGAAAATGAAGAGCCTCATACGAAGTCCAAAGTGAGGCCAGCCCGGTCAATACGAGGCAATATACAAATTCAAGGCCGGTCAATACAAAGCGAATGAGTAGTGGCCGATATGAGGCCAGTTTGAAGCCAGCACGTTCTAAAGCAAATACATGTATCTGTTTCAGCGCCTTCTGCATTTTTCGATCTCGGTCAAAGGGTATACAGTGTTTAATTTAAATCTAAGGGAGATCTCGTTATCAGTTTTTTCTCAGATCATATTTTTCAACGGACATTGACTGTTGGTCTAGTCAGGGTAAACAAGAATACACGTCGTTATTATTTGTACATAGAATTGAAAATAATAAGTGTAACAATGAATGCTATTGTTTGTTTCTTTGTTGAGTTGTTTCTTTGTTGAGTTGTACACTTCGACAGCAAGTCTGAAGGTTTGCACATTTTGAAGTGTGGCCAGCAGATGTTACTACTTAATACTTCTTACATTTTCATAGCTTGTATCTCCGTATGCGTCAAAACATTTAAGTGCCTCTTACGAGCCTCTCAAAAGGGCATACTGACTTAATTGGCATCAAGAAGGAAGTAAAACATTGAGGAACCCCATCCTGAATTATGTAGCGCTATAGATAGCCTAGAAATCTATTCCTGGTGGTTTGTTGGTAGTCGTGGACACCATAAATATTGTGTCCATTATTCCCATGTGAATCTATCATTGTTTACGTGCCACAATGCAGCCGCAAGTCGTATAAATGTCCACCCTCACACATAAGCCACCAGGTGAATGCACTTACTCCCGAAATCTCCCATTTGCATTGAGGACCGACTCCTTTCCTACCCGAGAACCGTTGCAGGATAGGTTCGAAACTGCCCAGTCATACTTACAGGGCGAGCACACAAGTGAGCCCTATTGTGGCCCAGAGCCTGCAGCATTCTCAACTGTTTACACACCAAAGTGCTGGATTGTAGGTTGTTTAAGCGGCTTAAGCCATAAGAGTCTGTACTTAACCTCTGGAGATGAGGACTTTGACAATACCAGTAATGCACTCATTGCACTTACTCCCGTACACGGTGTGCTGGAACAGCATTACACCTAGCGATTTGTTCACAGTTCATGAACAGTACATAATGCTTGCATCAACGTAGATTTCGCCTTTGACAGGTTCTTGTGGGGTTCTAATACTGCCTCTAATACTGTCCAGATACATAAATTACTTAGGTGCACTGTGGGTAAGATCATCGTTCTTAATGGCTTCATCAATTGGGCGTAGGTCTAAAGTAATTTAGACATATATGCGGGGTGTGCCTTCACAAAGTTCCACGCAGGCACTGCAGAAATGTCTAATTACTTTACACCTACATTACATTTACAATAAGGCGTCATAGGAATCTGTTTCCACCATAATATGGTCGCAAGTCAGTTAGTGCATCACATTCATCGAGCCCTAGTCACTGGTCTGATTGTTATAAATCTCGACAATGCCATATTGTCCGTTACAATGACTTGTTAATATGATGGTTCTAGACAAGTTAGTGTCTGCTGTTAGCTAAATAAGAATTAGGCACTAGATTCGTCTCCAGTCCCATAAAAACATTGCTATATATTCATAAATTTCTGGTCCTCCACCATTAAGCTACTCCAGTGGGTTCACCTCACAAAGAACTAAGATGGGCCCCTTCTGTTGCAGATGCAGGCCTCAGAAACACCACTTCATCAAAACTATTGAAATTCCACCAGGAATTTTTATAGAAGCATTAAATCATTGCCAATAATCGAAGCATCACAAACTAAAACTGCGAACCAATCCATACCAGCACCGAATAGTGAAAATCAGTTTACTTTCAACTTAACATTTCAAATACCAATATAATAAACTTTATTCAACCAAATGTGTCTGCCACTACATAATTTTTTTAATTCAAAGACAGATTTTAAAAACTGTTACGTAAGCCAATTACCATTTCAGCAGATGAAAAGACTTGCAATTGATCAGCAGGGAACCAGATGATTATTCTCATTATTCATCATCACTATCACTGTCCGAAGCAATGGCAGCCTTCTTCTTCTTGTTCTTGGTTCCTTTCATCAGTGGTACATGATCGTCAAGATCCGAGTCACTCGTCACCTGACTTAGGACAGTTGCAGGAAATGTGTCTAAAACAGAAAAACAACATAGAAACAACATATTAACCTTTAGTTAGACATACGTCATACCTCATATATAATCAGGGGCGTCTATCCCCCCCTAAGTCATTGGAGCAACTTCCCTGTTCCCCTCTTCTTCCCCCCTTCCCGTTCCTTCCCCCTAAAATGGTGGCACACACACTAACAGATCTTCCCCCCTTATTTCTTGGATGGAGCATTTGCTCCAAGGTTTCTATGGTGTAGACGCCTCTGTATATAATCCTAACGTCAGATCACAACAGACAAGGACTGACCCAGAGGACTGTACCTGCCTTGCCCTCAAACTCCCTATCTGAGCCCAGGATCTGGATCTGTCATTGACAGAGAATACTGAGGTTGCAGGAAAACCCAGCTCTCGAGAGACAGTCCCAGGGCTGCATTAAGGCTAGTGCGAGCCCAGGTGCTGTGATTACATATACATAGTCATCAGCGTGGGGCCCAATTAAAAGCACAATAAAAAAAATTTAAATGTACTTCCGAAAATGCTGGTCCCTCAAAACTGCGGGCCCGGGTGCTGCAGCACCCTTAGCACACTGGATAGTTCATGTGTTTAGGAAATTAGCGAGTGGGTGGCACAGTATAGCAGACCTTACAGCACTGCTGTCACTGCATACTGATTTAAATTACAGTGCATCAAGTGACGTTGATAATCTGTTGTCAAGCTATGTAACTTGCAAGTGTTGCCAGTCGTCATGTTTGCGCTTCAGCCGAATTATCTTTCAATTCCTCAGAACCACATCTCAGAGATCTACTGTCAGAACAGGTATGTAATGAATGAGCAATAACTTGCTTTCTGAATAAATATATATATATATATATATATATATAAAATCAAAAATAACATACAACTTTTGACGATATTTGTGTATCTATGTTACCCAATGCTTATGTGTCCATCCGTATGTCAGTGTGTATGCTCGTCAGTCCCTTTATAATTCTAACTTGACAGCCATCTGTCTCCTGTCTGAAGCTTCTCCATCTCATTTTATCTTGATTTCTATCTCTCTCGTTCACCTGTACAGTGCATCCCCAGCAAATATTTTACAAAAAGTAAATATTTAGATTATTATGATTTACAACAGTCCCAACCCGATTTTCAATAAAAAATCACTTAATTATTTAGGTAAGTCATTGACCATTATTTATTTTTAAAGCTGTCATGTGTTCTGCCTCCAGCCCCCTCTCCATGCAAAAACGTCATTTTGCTCGCTCATACAATAAATTTGCCCCCCCAGAAAAATTTTGCCCCCCCCAGAAAATTCCTGCAGACGCCCATGTACATAATTATATGTATACTACATCTGACAATCTACACAACTTATGTATGTATATATGGCTGTATGCATATCCGTATGTAGCGATGTACGTATACATACATGGTGTTTTGTTTTCAGAGGACTATGTACCATGTACTGTATAGACACATGCATGTAAGACATGTAGCCTATTTCAAAACAAGTATACATGCATAACACATACACAACTAAACAACAACGAAATATGTAGCAAATGCGCCTAATTTTCATTTGTCAATTGTCACGTGATTTACTGATATATGAATCAACTTTGCGCTTCATATGAGTCCCCTCCACCAGGGCAGGAGGGGGCCTTACGCAAGTCGTTTTTCACATCCTAACCCCCTTTACCACTCTAACTTGCCACCCATCAACTCCCAGCTGAATTCTGCTCCTCAAACTACCCACCCCTTATCCATCCAGTGTCTAGAATGGACTTCTGTAGAATAGTAATGAACTGGAAACTGAAGCGCAAGTGTACAGTGCTACAGGAATCTAAAGGTGCTATATAAAGCGGAGTGGGGTGCATGATCCAAAATTTGGCAGAATGGTGTGCCATCTAAATACTTTGCATGACTCACCCCCAACTTGAAGGCCACATGACCAACCTCTGAACACTGTTATCTTAATCGGCAGCAATAATTTTCTGATATACGGGTATAAGAGGAATGCCAGGTGCTTACAAGGAGTAGCCACAACTATCTTCAGTTCACCATAAAACCCACTGGCATATTTAAATAAGATTCCAAAGTGGCCTATAATATTTGGGGCAAGGGTTCATTTGGGGAAGGGGGCTCATGGCAACCGCAGTAGAGCGGCCACTGGCTATATTAAAGAAGCGTCATAGCCGAGTTTCCGGTTCGCACACTATGCTCCAGAAGTTCGTGGACAGCCAATCACGGCGTCCGGACAACCAGACACCGAGTCAATCACCAACTCACGCAATCCGTCGATCAACGACTGGTCAACAGGGGCTTCAGCGGCAGCCTTCGAGGTCCCATCATCTGTCAGCCGGCCAGGCGGCGGCGGCGTCTCCAGCCCCCTCTCCTCGTCTTCGTCGGAAGACAGTCGACGGCGTCTCTTTGATGTCGCGCGCGCGCTGACACGACCACCCTCATCGATCACGAGCCTCTCGTTGTCCGAGCTGTCAGCACAGAGAACAAAAGAACAAGACGTCGTATACACCTGTTTGAAAGATAATCGCATGTCACGAACGCCGGTCCCCTCCCACGTAACTCTGCCCGACGCTTCTTCGTTTTATCTCTTACCTGCACGATACTACTTCCTTCTCCTTACCTGCCCAGCATTCTTCCTTACCTGCTCAAGGAGTTCTTGAAATGTTTATTGTCGTCTGATCTTTAATCTGCCTGGCAGTTTTCCTTTGATCTCGACCTGCCAGACAATGCCTTCTAGAATTGCTTACCTGCTATATTAGGCTATTCCGTGAATTTCTCGGTTTAGGCCCTAGTACTTATCTGGCCAACAGCTACCTCTTTCAACTGCTTCACCAATCTGCTACCTGTTACCTGTCCACCTTTAAGCCATCTTCCCGGTGCAATAATTTTCTTATGATCGTTTACATAACAGACAAATAACCGAGGTAAAGATCGGAAAAGGAACAGTCGTTTAGGCTGAAGATTGTCACAGAAATCTCAAACTCTGACTGGTTCCATCCAAGGACTTGTGATAGGAAAGCGGTTTGTTTAAAAGCACCCATCAACCGATTCGTTACAATAACGGCGCTATACAAGTTTAGAGAATTATGAAGAAAAATCGGTGAAAATAACAGAAACAGATGGATGACGCATCGTGTAATAAGTCCCGGTTTACAGACGCTCAAAATGATGACTGCGTTAAATGTGAGATTTTAGTTTGAGGTCTGTAGAAGCAAACCAGCTGGATGTTTCCCGACAGAGACTTTTACAAGAAAACTTTAGTGCTTCGATGCGACTAAGTACCAATTTGAGTTGCCGGATGGCATCAGGAAATTCACATCGTGTACTACATTGAAATGAGCTCACCTATCTCATAAATGGAAATTGACAATTGTTGTTCTTCGCATCATTTGGTCATCAGTGGTTGGTCCAAGGCTTCGGAATTTATCGCCAAATTCTGAGCATTCTGTCATTTCTTTAAAATCATTTATAGTTCAAACTAATTGGACTTTGGCTGGACATATCCAGTGGATTGCGATTTTTAAATACAGTTTTTGCATGAAGCTGCCTGAAACCTGGATCTTGACTTAACTTAGAACCGATATTGACCTTTTTGCTTGAAGCTGCCCGACCCATAGATCTTGACTTAGAACCGATATTGATTTTGTAGACTGAGCGCCTGTGAATATGTTGATTCCTGTGACTTCGCATTTTTGGCACTGTAAAGATCTTGAAATTGCGGTTACGAAGTGACAGTCGATTGCTATCTAAACTACGGCGCTACAGAAGTCAGAATAGAATAAATCCGATCAAAGCCCAACTTAAGCAATCGGATGGCGTCATGGACCAATTTAGGTAGTCTGATGACATCAGACACTCACGAGCAGTTGGGTGGTCACTTTCGCAATCAGTCACATGGTGCCAAACGTAGTAGTAAGAAAACAAGTTCTTATTGTTAGTCTTGCGACAATAGGGCCACGTTTGGTAGTCAGATCATGTCCAGCCCATCTTTTGTAGTTCGAGGGAACTAGAGGACACCCACTGTAGTCAGAGGCCAACCATGGAAGAAAGCTGCGTTGGCTACCTGAAGACGATGGCTAAGCTCTCTAAGCGAATAGTTCTTCACAGCTGGATTACACGGACGTCCTAATCATTCTCCATCATTTCAGCGTCAGCGTAACAGCTGCAATCTTAGAGGACAGCGGCTGAGTCAGTCCGATGGCCAGCCAGACCGACCGAAACGACATCTGGTGCCTTATCGTATTTGCATCAGACTCAGCTGTGCGTCATCTTTCTGATTTGTGCGCATAATCTCCACCGCCATCTCCATGGCAACCGCAGACAGTGACGGATTGCTTCAAGTTGGCCTTTGCTTCCACTCACTTTCTTTAGGTTGGCCCCAAAGGCCATCCGGTTCATACATTCCATTGTGCCGGGAAAATTGTTAACTCAGATTGCCTTTCTTTAAAAAAAAATAGATGGCTGCCAAGGCCCAGCGTAACTAGGTGGTATTGTAAAAAAAAGTAAATCGCTCAAGTCCAAAATGCATTCATAGTGCAGGAATCTCCTATTCTTACGCCCTTGATCCAGGAGAGGACGAATCCCAAGGTTCTAACACAGAGTCAGTGCGCTTCCCAGAGTATGCCAGGACCAAATTCTTCTTGGTGCTCGTGCGTGAAAACAACTTCCCCTCAGAGTCTGCTCAAAACATGCAATCAGATCACCAACCAAACACACTAAAGGATCGCCAAAGAAGTGTACACACAACACTTAAATGTATACAAAAGTCATCAAGGTTATTTATTAGATGGCTTTCGAACAGTCTCACTGTGACCAAGCTATTATGTAAGTTTTCTCCTCTGCACGTTTGGTTCAACCTCCCAGCCAGGTAAATTTATATTGATGAGTTTAACATGCATCACAAGTTGCAAGGGGTCATCCATAAAGGAAGTCCGCAATGAGGGGGAGGGAGGGGTTATCGAAATAAGGATAAATGCGGACAAGGGGAGGGATGGCTATGACCAGTGCAGACGTCCGCATCTAAACTTTTAAATTTGATAGTTTTTTAAACACCACCTTCTTTCAATCTTCCCCGAAAGACGAAAAAGTCAGTGAAGTGATTGCCTAAAACCTCATGCATGGTATAACCCTTACTGCGACTTTAAAGAGGCTTTTATTACTGCACATCCTGCGATATGAAATCTGAACTGTCGCTTAAACGTGCAAACTGGAATATTTGTAAAAATAATGGTGATGACATTAAAAATTGGCTTAGGAGTGCGAAAGTCCGCAAAGGGGAGGGAGGGGTTAAGGTTAAATGCGGACAAGGGAGAGAGAGGGGTCCAAAGTAGGTCATATTTTGCAGACGTCCTTTATGGACGACCCCAACCTCAAAGAGAGTCCATTGGTTGGGTTCTAGGTGTATGCAATGGCTTGCCCATTGACACTTTCCCCAGATTTTCCAGCTTCATTTGCTGGTGGATGAATATGTCACTTTTAATAAACTGTGTAATATCATTTAGGTTCGCACAGAGCCTCAACTGGTAACAGATGCTACATAATTGTCTCGTTACTGATTACATTACACTACATGTACATTACATTTCAATGCATTACACAAAGTTTGTGCAGAATCTCGGAGGATAGGTGTGAATGCCTCCCTAAATCTAACACAAAACGGAGTTTGGATGGTAAAAGCCAAACAAACTTGGTTTTTCACATCGTGATTTGTGCAGTTTTTATCAATTTTGTATCATCTGTTATAAAAGTTCAAAACTTTCTCATTAAAAGCATTTTTAAAATTTATCAGACTACACCTGAAACGAGCTTCTACAGAGGCGAGTAAACAAGTACATTACCTTTATCATTTTTGTGTCTGAATTAGATACTCTAGAAGTTGACAAATAAGAAAGTAACCCCAGCATATTTGGTGTGCAGTAAACCACAAAGTTGAAAGGCACTCGTGTAAGTGGAATTGATATACTATATTATGCAATGTTATGTAAAAGTAATACAAATGAAGCTTTATACAGCACTACTTTGAGGAAACATCTCAACCAGTATCAGTTGATAAGTCAAGAAACTTGTAGCTATAGGGAGAACACCTGTTGGATTTCTTCCATGGTAATTTTGCAGAAATGTTCGATTTCTCCTGTCATTCATTCAGTGAATCAGTCATTCATATTCATTCAAAGCATTCATAGAGCACACATGCTAACATGCTCAGCAGCATTACCAGCAAAAACGTTTTAATCATTAAGCAGATATTTATTGGAGATGGTGAACGGTAACACGCTGGCATGAAGATCAGACGGACGCGGGTTTGATACCCGTTAGCCCCACAAGGATAACTCAGCCTTCATTCCCTAGGTGGCGGTTGTAAAATGAGCAGTAGTACAGATGGGCGCCTTGCATGGCTGCCGTACAGTTAAATTCGACTCCTATTTAACTTGTTATCGTCTGTTACTACTATGTCATGTAATCTTACTGTGTACTTGTCAGTTTGAATTAATAAACGAAGATTATATTTATTATTATTATTCTTAAAATCACCTCAAAAAGCACAGGCACTCAGGCAGGTGGAAAAAATAATCCTACAAGCGACCATTTGTGAAAGGATATATAGAGAACGATAAGGGTCCTGCAAAGCCAATTGTAGCAAATTCCAAGGATATGGACCAGAATGCAAAAAAGCATGGAAACAATGTGCTTCTTTGGTACAATGGGACAATTAGCCGCCACACAGAGCAGATCTTTGTCCTGGTATGATTAAGCGTGTGTGTAATGCACAAGTAGCTCAGTGCAGATAAGGAAGCATCTTGTATACAAGAATGGCTACTCTGAACTTAAACACACAATAAAAAATTTAATAAACACTGCACAAAGGCTACCTGTACTTCAGCTAATAAAAAAGCTATGAGGACTAGTCTAACAGATTGGGATGCAAACCATATCTTTGTTACCACAGTACAAAGAGATTTCATCCAAAGCTACTAAACACACAGAAGAAACTGCCAAACAACATATGTGAGTCCAAAACTAACCTGTCATCTGAGTCGCTCAGCAGTGTTCGCTTCAGTGACTGTCGCTTTTCAACTGCATCACTTATTTTTGGATTGTCTTCATCTTTACCATCAGAATTTCGACGATCTTGATCCTCCACTGTTTCGATCACTGAAACTCTACTCTCCCTGAAGCAATAGCACACAACATAAATTCAAGGTGATAAATAAATATAAAATTTAAATTTAAACATAAATTTACATAACATAAATAGCACGTAACATAAAATTCAAGCTGATAAATAAACATAAAATTTCAAGCTATTAAATAAAAGAGCAAACCTTGGAAAAATGTACAAAGTCAGTATGCCTGTAGTATGGTAAGCACGGAGAAGCAAAAGGTAAGAATGAATTTGAACCTGGTTATTTTCTTCCTTTCAAGAAGTCCTTTGAGCGCATCAAGTCGTTTGCTCATCAAAGATGGATGCCTCCTTTGATTTGGGGGTTGATTTGGCGGTTGGTCGGTCAGAGAGGGCTGATCTACCAGGGCAGCAGATCGACTTCGAAGATCGGCTGGTGTCAGGCTGCCAGGAATTCGCCAGAATCGCTCCTATTGGAAAGAACAATTGACTGAATTGTTAATCACTCAATCAGTGATTTAGTCTCTCTTTCATTGGACTTACCGTACTAGTTCCACAGTTCACTGGCTTCAAATTTGCCAAAGTTCCAGTTGCACCAACTCCAGTACTTCCTTAGCTCAGTTATGGCCAACATGCCAAATTATTCACATGAGTCAAAAGAAACACTAAATTGGCTCCCTATTGCAGGACATTCAAGACCCTTCTGCTGGGAATGACCTCGCTTGATCAGAGAGCTGCACGTTTCAGTTTCAAGTTAGACAGGTAGGCGATCGTAACACTGTCACCCATGTATATGTAGTGTCTGCGTAGGTCGCCCGAGATTCGGGGTTGCCAACCAACGGAAGAAGATGAAGAGATGAAGACTCGGGTGTTGACGAGTGGTTTAATCAGCACGACCTCCGACTGTGACCGACTGAGCACGACCGACAGACTGAGCAACTTTAGTCTTAATGTTTCGCTTAAATGCTCTTCCGGTCGGCGTTACTTGGTCTACATATTTTGTATATGCACGAATACAAGCACCCTATATGGCTTGACCACAGGTGCCATGCCCCTATCTAGTCTAAACACTAGTGCATTCCAGCCACGCCTACGCATAGAACAGCTCTCTGCCTCTGATCATTCCTCTCTGCCTATCTGTCTTCCCATCTCCGTGTCTATCTCTCTGACTGTCTGCCTCCCTTTCACTCTGTCTCTGTCTCTATCTCTCAATGCCTGTGCGTGTCCTATACACCACTACATATACACAGGTTCCACGGGAACTCCAGCCTGATGTGAATTTTCTTGAGTTGGACAGTCCTCCTGGAAGAGTCCTCCACTGCATTCATTCACTCATTCATTCGGGTATTTATATAGCACCTCTTCATTTGGGTATTTATATAGCACCTCTTCAAGGGGGCTACTCAGAGGTGCATATACTATTATACATACTGTTTTATTTTTTCTAAGTACCATTAAATGAGACATCGATTGTCTTCATAAATACGTACACATATACTTGTATCCTAAGTATTCTTTTATTCAGGATATCTTTAAGCTACTAACTTCTACAGCACCATCACCCATTCACTGATTTACCTGTTCATTTGCTGGTGGTTTGACACCACATTTTTTCAAGAGTTGGCAAAAAGTGGGGTTTTCCATTGCTTCCTCGGATTCTTCAGTAAGTGGCACAATAGGAACTGCTTGACTGTCATCTAAAACAACGAAGCAGAATTGCAGATATCATTTACACGATTATCATCTGAAAACAATAACAAAGAAAGAATCTAAATCAATGAATTAGTGTTAGCAACGAATCTAGTTCTAGCTCAAGTTAAACACATACATATATAATTTATATATACAGATATATATATATATAATATATATATAATATATATATCACATATATATATATATATATATATCACAATGGTGATTTTTAAGAAATCTAAATTTAAAAAAATTCAGTCTCAGAGGGGTTAAAATATCACAATTGAAAAATTCTACTTACCATCCTCATCTCTGTCATCTGCGGTTCTCATGAAACAGTTTCTCAGCCAATCAACGACTGCTTTCGAACCTTGAAAAAACACAAACAAACAAACAAATGACAAACTTTGAAAAACACAAGAGAAAAAAAAAATTTATGTTTCAGTCAACAGACTGTTCGTTGAGCAGAGTAAATGTTCCTAAATTTATACGCTGGCAGAAAGTTTAGGGAACAGTACAAAAATGGCACTGTCACTGGTTGAAAACCAAGACCGTACTTTCCCAACTTACTTCTGTATATGAGTCTATTAAATTTTGTGTTCACCTGTGTTTAGGGTTAAACCACAGAAATTATTGCAATGATAATTTGTTGTCATTCACATAAGACGAAGGTTGTCTGGTTGTTAATTTCTTTTGTAATCCAACAATAATTATTTCCGTCAATCCTAGAACTACATCTCTGAGGACTAATGCTGGCAGAAGCATACTCCCTTAACTTTGATTGTTTGACCAGAATTAAAGTCTTGATCCTTAGTAGTCAGCCTACGTAGGCAGTCAGCTTGAAGTCGATTACACATTTTGTCTTAACTGCATTCATAAGGCTAAAGCATTCCACACTAGATCCTTGGAAGGTGGCACATACAAATATCTACAGGCTCTGCTGACTCACTTCATGAATTTTTCATTCTTCAGGATGCAGGACACTACATTCTCAAATGTCTCAGTCATTTCTGCCTTAATTTGCTCAGTGCAATGACTGAGAATTATGGTACAGATTGCAAGCCTGCTTCTCATATCCATCGTCAGTTTAATTGCGTAGCTTACAATACTTCATTGATAATCTAGCAATTGTTGGTGTGTCCAGTGTTGTAGATCTCTGCACTTGCCAATTCAAGTAACTGACCACCTTACAATCCAGCAATTCATCTTCTGAGGTTCACATAGTTGCAGACTTGGAACGGACTACATGGCTTTGTCAACGCCATCTTATTTGCTCAACAGCTTTGTACCATTATCACTCCAATATACGCATTCACAGAGGAACTGCGAGCGGGCTGATAACATGTATACGTAGACCTTGTTTAGGCATTTTGAACATATGACAGCAGCTGTAACAATAAGCTAATCTAACACTGAAATAACAGGCACTCTAAAATATTACACACTAGGAAAAATGGTTGTGCATGCCATCCTCAAAAGTTGGTCGTGCACATGCGTGCAGCTTTAGAGGGAACATTCAATTTACAGTCGGTATAATTTTCTAGTTATTTAGATTAGCTTATTGTTACAGCTGCTGTCATATGTTCAAAATGCCTAAACAAGGTTTCCGTATTGCATGTGTAAGTGGAACAGAAACCATCTTTCTACCCTGATGGGGATTTGAACCTCTGATCTTTCAGTTAAGATCAAGGATGCTAACTACAGAGGCATGTAGTAAATAAACAGGCGTTTAATCTTGTACATTCATTACCTTGACTATCATCTTCCATGTCAAATAACTTATCATCAACAGGCATAAACTCTATTTCTTACAATATCCAATGTATCATGGCCGCTCTGATCTCATCTAGCATGGTAATCTAATGCCTTAAAGCTTTAGCAGATGATATGAAAGGGAACAGCACCAGGCACCTTATAGCAAGCCAAAAAATAAATGAAAAAAAATCAATTATACATGAACCAATCAGTTATTAAAACAATAATAAATGAACCAATTACATGAAAAAAGAATGAATGAACATTAAATGATGAACCAACTGAAGAATAAACATTGAATCAATCACATAAATATGTCACCAATAAATTCATTGGTGTATTTTACCTAAAGTCTAAAAAATTCTTATTTAATTTCTTTGCTACTTACTGAGCTATAGCCTGCAAAGAACTCTCACCAGTTTCAAGAACTTTCTTCACTTGATGTCGAATTTTTATAATGTATAATGGCTCGTCCGAGTTTTCCATCTCATTATCACTGACACCACTAGATGGTGGTGTGCCACTTCTTCTGTTTCTCTCCCTAGATGACCCTCCAGACAGCGTTGTTGCTCCATTGCCTGCAATAAAGTTTTTGACAAGATAGGGACTTTCAACTATGGCAATATAGCAATACTAATCCCTTAAAGTCAAAGAATTTAAATTCTCATATTACATCCCAGTCAATCCTAAGCCTGAATAAAAGGGTTGGACAAATCGGTGTAGGTATGTCACCCACATGTACAGAGAAAGATGACAGAAATCTACAGCAAATGATATTCACAGAAATGCACTACTGGCTCTGACATCCAAAAAATGCAACCACAACTGAGATGTCACTTGGGAAAAACAAGGTTGGCAAAACGATTAAATGTACAATGGATACCTACGGGTTTTCATTTCAGCCCATGGACATGATGATGATTATATCCCATTGGGGATGCATATGTATGTTTCATATAGGCACATCAGTGAGCAAGATATTAATCCTGTGGCCCTGAACACAGATCGAGAACAGCCTAGAACTTGCCATTGGCTTCCCAGCTAACTGCAAGTGAATGACCTGCCTTGACTGTTAGGGAGTATCTTCTCATCAGATTTTAATCTACTATCATTGGCTCACAGGGTGAACCTGTAATGAATCGGATCAAGAAATTCTGACTATGTGATAGTAATAAAACTTTCTGTGCACAAGAAATTCAAATGCATTTTAAGTACCTCAAATACATTCCACACAAGGCTATTTACTGATCTCCTGATCGGATCAACACAAAGTGTACATTAGTACTATTGCACTCTCAGTCACTGGTTGAGATATAACAAAAGATAATATACGTCACCTTCACCAATATCGTTGTTTTCGGCATCACTGTTATCGCTGTTACTTTGGCTCCCATCGCCCGAGTCTTCATCATCGCTTGACTTTGAGGTCTTTCTTTTTTGCTTCTTGTTTGTTTCTCCTGCACTTCTTCCTCCTCCTGCACCTCTCTGGCGTCTCTTGCGAAGTTCTTTGCGGTCAGTAACTAAGCCGAGCTCAAGAATCTTCTCAATGACTTTGGGTTTCGATCGTGCTACCGTCAAACGAGAAATGACCTCTCCTAATGGATCTGTCAATCAAAATCATACAACCATCTGTCATATATCAAGAAGTCATACAGTAAAACAACCAGTGCACCAGTCAAATATTTACAAAAACATATTTAAAAAACATAATCATTTAGTCAAATGTTTGAATTAGACAGTTTAGATAAAGTGAAGAGAAGGCTAATAATACGCAAAACCTGAAAACAGGTATTCCCTAGCTGGAATACATGTGCTTCAGACGAAAGGTACTTCACATCAAGGAATCACTTTCTACGCAGTTCTATACAGGTGCATGTACATGAGTTACCTAGACTTTTTGCAAATAAATAAATAGGTAAAAAATGGAACAGGAAAGCCCAATGATTCAACCAAATTTCTGCTTTTACCGATCAATTTTTCATCATCTCAGATATGAGACAATTGCTCATTTACTTCCACACCTCTTGAGATCTATCTTGGCTGAAGAATAAACAGGAAACAGCAATCTACCAACTGCACAGCAAGTCACAAGGCTTGACATTGAATCACTATGACTCAGAAACCTAACAAAAGAACGAAAGGCAAATGCAGTGGCCATCTGCTGCTGCGCCCAAGATAAATGAGTGTGAGAAAAAGCTACCATTAGATTCTCTAAACTGATCAAAAAGCTGCCGTATTTCCAATTCCTCTTCTTCTCTCCAGGTTCGAGATGTCACCTGATTTGCTCTGTCTCTGAAACACAACACAATGCAATTCTCACTTAAGCAGACAAAAGAAACCAGCAACTTTAATTTCACTGAAATGTCTTCTAATAAAAATTTTGAGAACCACTGCATCACTGGATATAATGATGCTGCGACACAAAGAGGTCACACCAAGAAGTGCAAAGCGTTTAGTGGTAATACATTTGAGAGCCAAGTTCCTGATTATACCACAATTTGCTTTATGATAATGTGCAGACTGAAACCTTAAAATAACTTGAAATTCTAGTGGCTGACCCTAACTGAAGTGCAATTTCTATCACACTGCCAGCTAAATAGTTGTGGGTGAAATATGAGTTTCAACAGAACTGATATTACTGAATGAAGTGAAAAGTAGTTCTGCAGGGCAGAAGCAACCACAGCAAAAGTTTGTACAGTCTGGTGAAGACTTAAGGGATAATGGCCAAGCAATTTAAAATCACTCAACCCAGACTTGAAATTTGAACATATTTCCATAGGGGTCTGAGTACCATGTTCTGCAAGAGGTGCTATATAAAATGACAGCATGCAACGCAACAAAGAACAAACGACTCCAACTAATATAAACAAGAACAGGATTGCTAAATCTTAATGCTGTTTGCACAAACCTCCGCACTTTCAGATCTTTAGCACTCCCAATCAGATCGAGATGAACGAGTTGCCGAAGAACTTGTCGGCGAGTCTTTCGTTGATCAATCATGTGAGCCATGATCTCATCAACCAAGTCCTTTCCTGCAATAAAATACTAAAAATTTAAACAAATGAAATAAAAGCTTACATCAAAATTACCACAAAAAACTGTCGGTTTTGTATTATGCATTCTCGAAGCTCGTTCAAATAGCAAGAATTTTTACACAATTTTAAAAATTTCATGTCTTAGACATTTAATGCTGTCCAAAGAACAACTGGGAAGGTTGAAAATTCAGTTTGACAGCATCAATGCATAAAAGTTTGATGCAACGCATAAATAGAAAAAAGTAACCTGGATCTAAGTTATCTCTGTACTGATGAAAGAGTTGTTGTAGTTCATCATCTTCTTCCTCCCTCCACGTCTGTTTCACCTTTCCTTGTCTGACGACAAAAAAATCAAAACACCATTACCACCGGAACATTTCACACAACACTACACAATTTCTATCGATGGATTCTAAAGTCAAGTTTAAATGTAGTATTATAATTGTAATTTTAAGAGAACAATTGCATGGTGCTCCTTAACAACCTCCCAAGACTGAAAATCAATCAGATGGAAAAAAGGTGTCCTTAGGATTGGAGAAAATGTAATGCAATCTTCTCTAAACAGATTGGAGTTAATTTCAACCAGCAGATTGTTCAAGAAGCATGTGTAACAATTGTTCATTATGCACTTGAATTGTGCCACAAAAACATTTTACTATAAATATTTTGTTTATTTATCCAGTAGAATTTAAGCTACAGTACAACATATCTCACTACATTTGTCAGAAGTTGCAGCTCTCTATGCTGCCTCTGCTGACCTTGCCAGAATTTGCATCAGGCACTCACTGACTGTAGCCACTGCCAATATCAATACTGCTGCTCCAGTAAGTGCTACCACTGAACATGCAGACGCATCTATTAATTGTTTAGTTGCTCATGGCATGGTAGGCTCCAACCTGCTCTCCACACAAAACAACAGCAAGTGCTCAATTAATCAACCACCATATCACAAAACAAGACACACTGACCTCTGCCCGGTGCCATAGCCTTCCGTGATCTCCATTGCTTCTTTGGAATTCTTCCAGAAGAAAAGCTCAACATAGACTTTTTTGTTTGTCTGTGCCACTTCAAAAAACTTCCGGAGAACATGACGAGCAAAACTTCTCAGCTCCTGAAAGAGAAAAAAGATCTACCTATGACCACCAAGTTCAACGTCTGAGTAATCATGTTTTGTGAAATATCTGAGAATTAACAGAAACAGTAATCAAATCCTGCAATCCACATTGGCTACTAATGGATACTACAAGCATTGGATACCACTTCAGTCAACAAATCTAAAAGACAATTCGAATTGGTGATAGGAGCTCATAATAAATTGCCTCAGTTTAAAATCAGTATAAAAGTAAATGAACTTCTGTTTCTTACCATCAAATACAGTTATGAAAGAAATGATCTCTAGAATATAATTAAATCTCCACAACAAATGATAACAAATATTTGGCAAACTTGAACACAGAAGCATCAAGAAAGAGGAAAATTTAGCCAATTTAGTTAGAACAACTCCTTAATAAAAATTCTGACGACAAAAACAAGTCGCATTAAAAACTTAGCCGAAAACAGAAAGAATGCTGTTAACTACAATATATTTAGAAAACTAATAAACAATTACTAGCATTTAGGAAAATTTACCAAATTTAGTTAGAACAACTCCTTAATAAAAATTCTGATGACAAAAACAAGTCGCATTAAAAACTTAGCCGAAAACAGAAAGAATGCTGTTAACTACAATATATTTAGAAAACTAATAAACAATTACTAGCATTTAGCACATTAAAGCACCTGTAGGTTACCTCAAAATACGAGGAGCTGCAGAGCGGGTCAGTAAGTATTTTTGAAAAGATGCGGAACAGCCTCACTTGGAACAGAAGTCCAATGAGGTGGCAGTCAAATGCGATGCGATGCAGCATCTTAACAATACTGTGGTTCGTTAACTGGGAATTTGTTCGAAACTCAGCAAGCAGAATCACATAACATTTTATCACCTGAGGAGACGCAAACCTGGAACAAAACAACACAATAGAGAGATTAAATTATGATAGAAAGAAAAACTCAATCAAACAACCAATTAATCAAAGCAGTTGTAGTGAATTACTTTAGCTTTGTTTTACTCGGCGGGTAGGATTATGCCTATTGCACTACAAAGAATGAGACATATACAAGGAATCAGACATTCTTTGCAGACTTTTAGATTTTAATAAATATATTGAATTGTGCTGAAACAATGTCACAACTTCAAAGATTATCTTATATAATCCTACCTCAGTGACACTGTAATTATACTCTATGTAATTATTATAGGATCTTATCTTGGCAGCCATAATTCATGGCTCGTAGATGTAAGACTGGAGATTTCTTTTGATGAATTATCCTCTTTTCTCTAGTATGAGTCCTTGCTGTCAATTTTATTCCTTGGTTCACCTTGTGCAATATTGACACTTTGAGTGCACAATATCGTGTGCAGAATTCTTAGCAAGCAGACAGCCAGAAAAAGGTAAGCAGTTAAAGATACAGCCTGATAGACAGACAGAAGGAAGACAGAACACATGGACAATACCTGAGAGGGAGACAAAAGGAGGAGACAGATGGCTAGTACCTGAGAACGAATTCCTGAAATGAAAATTCTTGCTCGACCGTTCTGAATTGCATTTCCCTTTCCTCTTCATTTATCTCTGAACTCAGAAAACACAACAAAGTGTTAGTTCAACACTTGACATTTCCATTAGCACGTTTTATACTTCGACTGCTCTGTATATGCACACTTGTCAGCCCGAAGTGCCATTAAACAAATACCAGTACACATCTACAATTAAATTAAAAGTATTGCCAAATTTTAGTAAAAGTTGTGATCTACAGGAAATTATAAAGTAGCATATATCTAGAAAATGGGGGACAATTTTACTAATAGTGACAATGATGATGATGATGATATGATAACAGCAGTGATAAAGATGCCTACCATCTTCTGAGGATTCACTGTTCTCCTGAACAGCAGTGGAAGTGGATTCAGTTCGTGCATGTCCTGTTCACAGATAAACATATTACAATGAACAATTAAAAGCAATGAACCAGCAGACAGTTCCTTCAGACTTCCAAGGTAATTCAAAGTAATGTAATGTAAGACTTTGCGGGCAAGGCAAGGTAAAATAAAATACACATATCTACAAACAAATATATTCAAATTTGTGTATCGATGCCAGTATGGTATTCTGAGTGCATTTGCAAATAGATGTACACACAGCCATCAAAGTGAATTCATAAATTAGGGAGATATAGATATATGATCAAAATAATAATATTAATAATAACAATAATATTAATACATAAATAATGCAGTGCTTATAAAAAGAAACAAAGCTGGTAGGTCATCATAAGAATAATGCAAATATCACAACAACTGGTAACATGGAAACATCTCAGCAACTACAGCAGTACATATATCACCAATGCAATCTTCATGGTTCTTTAACAGTAATAGCTGTCATGACAACCAATGATAAAACTAACCCAGACAGAACTTACCTGGAAGTTCGGTAAAGAAGATCTCTCGCAACGCCATGAATTCATCCTCTGCTGGAATTTCCGGAAGGCCAAACTCTGGTCTTCCCGGCCAGACTTCCCTTCAACCAGAAAATAGAAATGTTCAGCAAGGGCCAGCAGACTTACATAACATTTTAGCTTTTCAGAGAGCATGAATTATTTCAACTAATCTTAAACTGCACTTCTTTACATCTGTTAGACAACAGTGCTTCTGAGTAATTTTTTAAGTGTAGTATATAAATGCTCTGAGTGAATAAATGAATACCTTTGAGATGCTCTTTAAGGTGCCACATAAACATACAATTTCAGTTAGAATGCTTGCAAGTTACCTGAAAGTTTATAATTTCACATGGCTTGTACAACTGATAGTAAGTACCTGTTTATGGTCATTTTATACCATCTTCTAGCAAAGAATTGCATTTGAAAATGTTTTTTTCTGAGGTCAGACTGTTGAAGAACTGGTATAATGTTTATCTTGTTATACAAACACTGGAGGTTTGAACCACACTAAAGACAGTCACCAGGTAGAAATGACAATGGCTTGCTTGTCAGTAGATGCCGACAGTATATGAATGTAATAAATAAAAGTAAAAAATCTAAACTCAATTCTGGGAAATCCACACATAAAGTATTCATGAAGAACTAATTGACATGCATTCTGCAGACTGTTAGGTTTACACACCGTGCATTGCGCATAAGGGCAATGGCTTCACCAGGCTTCTTGTTGCGCAAATAGTCCTGAATGTTGAAAACGGCATCTACCCTGAAAGAAAAAGCAAATCTCATATAAGAAATACATAAACCTATTAGCCTGACAGAAAAACATATCTTTCATGACAAACAAGCGTCTGTTACCTTAGAGAAAAAACTCTTAAGAAAACTAAGTATCCAATACTCAAATTAAATTTAGAAAAATTTATAAAATTTCAGGAATATTTATTACGTCATACACATAAAACTGGCTGAACTTTTGAAAATATAATATGGAGAGATGAAAGGAGAGATTAGTGGTAAAGTTAGGTAGAAGCGCAGTGCTAATTGTAATGATTTTATATGCCAGGGAGCCAGTAATCTTACTCTAAATTCTACAGGAAGCCATTGCAGCTGACCCAATAGATTTAAGGAGTTTGAAAAAGAAGATGCAAGCAGCACAGTGCGAGCCAGAGAATTTTGGATGTGTTGAAGCCTGTTGATTTCAAGATCTGAAATATCAGCAAAATCTGAGTTGGCATAATCGAGGTAAAAGCAGACAAGATAGCAAGCAGGCCAATGCTTGTGACAAGTCTTTTCTAAGAGCAGACCCTTTCTGATGCATTGTCTTGATATGATCGAAACACAATTTACACAGGATTGTCATGCTTGGTCAAAATTCGAGATTACTATCCAGAGTTACCCCAAGTATTTTGACATTTTTAGATTGTGGAACAGCACTGCCAGGTCAATGCTAGCATGAGAAGGGATTGGTGTGAGCTAAATACGATTGCCATGGATTTATTTGGGTATAATGATCAGAGCATTGCCTCAGAATTAAGCAAGCACTAAAGAGACAGCAGTTAAGCAATTAAGCAAGTAATAAAGAGACACTCTTCTAGGTTTACCCTGTCAGACTGCAATTGAAATAAATGTAACGTTAATATGTAAAATATAGAAAATATGTAAAATGAGGCATTCCACTAGGCATTTTTACTATAATGTAAAAAGTTACAACTGAAAGTTTGCAAGCAGTTCCTCAGTCTAACCGTTGTTGTTCAATGTCTACTTCAGAAGCTGCGTCAAACGGTAGTATACCTTCGGGAATTGCACCCCGCCCTTGAAGTATTGCAGACAAATCTCCGCTAACTTCGTCCCAAATGCTCTCGAGTTCTTCTCGTGTTCTTTCCTCTGTCAAAGCTGAAGTATATGCAAATCATTGTCGGTCACTTGAGCTTGTGACAGTTGAGCATGCGATAGTTGAGTGAGCGCCAAATATGCAACCGAGACAGTTAAGCAAGCGTCAAATAAGTAACTGTGACAATTAAGTGTTTACAAAAATGCTTCATAATTTTTTGCAATTCAAAATTTATTGTAAATAACTGTGCACTGATTTATTTATTCAATGTGACAATACATGCAACACAAGTTTAAAAAATCTGTGGGTCAATATTCCACATTACTCAGTTTGATAAGTTGTGTATTCAGCTTTTCATATTTCTGGGACTTGTTTTTTCTGAATGACCTCCATAAATTTTTGAATACAATGCATACTGAAGCCCTTCATGTTCAAGAACAGCAAGAAATCTGATTATAGGAATACCCATTCAGAAAGATTTTATCTTTTCCTTTTGATGACTTGTAAAAATCTTGGATCAGTTAAAATACTAAAAATTATATTATAAAAATGCAACTGTAGCAAAAAAATTGGTTACGCTAATCAAGGTAATCTTCAACTGAATGCACTGGCTAGGAAGAGGAAATAGTTACGTTAATTTCTAGCAACACCAAAGATTGCGGTTGCTTATTTGACGCTCATTCAACTATAGCATGCTTAAATGTCTCAGTTGTTCATCTGACGCCTGCTTAACTTTTGCACGCTCAACTGTCGCACAATCAAGTGTCATACAATCTGTGCAAAAAATAAAAATTCTGAAACAAGAAAGAAAGTCAAATTTACAAAATTAAAATTTATTCATAAAGAAAAAACTAAATGTTTTTGTGGGCAGTGTCAGTTTTGGAGATTTACTTTCCACTTGCAGCTTAATTTTTTATTTTTGTCACGTTCTGAAAAGGAGTTAAAAAAATGTGGTGTCTGTGCTTTTAACTAATATGTTTGTGTCTGGTCATTACTGTAGTACCTTTTCACATATTTCAAAAAGAATTAAAAATTTCACAATGTATATCATACTATGCCAATTTCAAGTTGTACCATTTGTATAAGGCCATTAAAGCCTAATATAGTTGCTATACAAATTTCCATTACAATTCTGCTACTAGGAATTGAACTCCAGATGCAGCGCTGCAAGGCCAACATAGCCTTGTCATTGAAACCATGTCAATTTTTCCTTGAAATCATCAAGGAATTCTACCCTGACGAGCGGGGTTCTTCTTCTTTTTATGGCCTCCTCGACGTTTCTTCTTCTGGACTACAAGGTGACTGTGATGCTTTGAATACTGCTCCAACATTCGCAGAAAAATGTGGTTGGCCTCGATTAGGTCCCGCAGAAACGACCTAAGCACATAAACCACGTTAACACTTTAACGACGAGTGTGCACTAAAATGTACGGAAAACTAATCCCTCTTGTCATTAAAGGGTTAAGCATCATTTGCTACAGCTCATATTGGTAAAACTAATTGGTTTATGGAGGGTTAAAAAATGCTTAGCAATACAGAAAAAAATTGAAAATGGTAAAAACTTTAAAAAAACACTTGAAGATTAAATATTAAAATAAAAACCAAAGATAGTAAACATTTTAAGAAACATAAAAAGCATTTAATGAAACATAAAAAATTGCAAATTTATGATTTTAAAAAGATGATGCCTAGTAGAATGCCTTAGTTGAGAGGGAGGTTTACCTCTGAAATGACTTTAAATGTATCTAAGAGCCATGGATACATGTATCAATTGCTTTCATTTAAGTTGAATATATATTTCAGAAAGTTACAAAACCAATTAAAGAAATGATTGGACCTTGACTGCTTTGTTTCATCAAATTTTTTCAGAAGAAGTACAAATATATCACGATATTCCATCATGTAAAACACATTGCCTAAAAAAGGTAAAACAAATTAACTGTAAATAAATATTAACTCTTTTGTTCCTGGATTAAACAATGCAACACAACTGAAATATGATTATGGCCAGCTTGTGTATTCAGAAATGTAACTTTTAGACCTAATTACTTAAACAATCAAACAGTTAAATAAATTACACATAATTACATTTAATGATCAGACTTGAGCACGCAAAGCTGGTTTTTTTAAGTTTCAGTTCCAATGAGTTAATAAGTTTAAGGAGAATTGGTGCACATAGACAGATACTGCATTATATGTTACATGATGATTTTACGTTAAAAAATTTCCCTTTATGACTGTACGAATGGTCAAGTATTTCAAAGGAGCACAAAGTAACCAAAAATGTCTGACTTTTGATAACTTTGGAGCTATCATGAACTGATGGATCAGTCGAGGAATCCATGGCGATGATATTGAGTAACAGTTCATAATATGTCCTCAGAGCAAGATGCATCCTGGGAAGAACAAGGCAAAATATGACACAGATAATGTAAAAAGGTCAAATTATAATGATTGTAATCAAAAGCTAAATTAAAATTAGCATCCATGTCCCGACCACATTTTACCAGAATTAAATAAATGTGAAGCATGTTAACATAAGAAGGTATCAGCGAATGTATCCCTGTATGTGTCCCTTTATGTGTCTTTTAAGAACCTCTCAAATGCACTGGAAGTATGGCTGACAGATCTGATAGGTGTAACTTAAGGAACCGGTAGGTGAAAATGTTTCTTTACCTCTGGTAGAAGAGTAGGCACTCTGTATTTAAGTTGTAGATTGTTCCAGGAGAACAAAAGTATGAGTCTCAATTAAACCTTTATACTGTATGAAATGCTATATACTACATGACCTATGCAACTCAATACAGTCTTATATAGTACCTTATCATAATGCACTAGGCTTTAATGCAATACATACCGGCGCGACCAAATGATTCCTTCCTTGCGATTGGTAAGAATCATTTCATGGTAGTTCTGCAGATTTGTCTGAATGTAGTGAAATGTCGCAACAGACATCGTCTCACTAGACAACACGTCATAATGACCACAACATACATCTTCAAATTAAATATTCAGCACAAAAGATAACTAAGTATAATACTGTTTCTAATCTTATACAGTACCTTATCATAATGCACTAGGCTTTAACTGATGGTCGCTTCTAAGAAGAACCATATTCCAAACGCATAATCCACTGGATAGAACCAACCGAGATCCACAAGTTCCCCGAGATGGAAAGACGGACCATGGATAATAAGCAATAGCCAAAAAAGATAGGACTTCGGCCCTGACTTAAACGACATCAACGACCAGCAGAACAGACAGAAGCAGGTAAGGAATTCCAAAGTCTTGGCCTGCAACCAAGAAAGACCAGGCACCTAGAACCGTTCTGGCTTGGGGTAGAACAAGAGTCAAAGCATCCAACGAGTAATTGCAATATTTGTGAATCTAAGAGGCAAGCAAAGAAGAAAGATAAGTTGTCTGGCCACCATGTCGTGCATGTTGTGAAGCGTCAAGATACAAGTTCCCTGAAGAGTCACGTTGAAATTACCCAATTCAAATGAGCTGCTACAAACTATCAGCTTAAATTAATACATTAACATTTATTCGAGATCAACAAATTTAGTTTTCAGAGGTGTTGTCCTGTGTTAAAGATTCAGCAAGACAAAGAACATACCTGACAAGTGCAACCTGGAAATTCAGCCGCCGATTGAACTCCATGAAGAAACGCATTGCCCACAGGTAATATGTCTCATCATTTTCCTGTGCTTTCGATCGCAGCAAAGAATCCTAAACACAGAGATCTTTACAGCTGTATCTGTACATTCTGCTCTACACATTTACAGCACCTCATATGCCAATCAATAATGATTAAAAAGTGAAAATAACACTTTACAGATCATTACTAACGCTGCATGCACAGAAGAAAATGACCGTACTCTGACTGCATGCATATATGAAAATGACTTTACTCTGACTGCATGCGCATATGAAAACGACCTTACTCTGACTGTATGCAAATAACCTTACTCTGACTGGAAGCACATATAAAAATGACCTTTAGTCACCTTACTCTGACTACATGCACAGATGAAAATTATCTTACTTTGACAGCACGCACAGATGAAAATGACCTCGTTTTGACTGCACACACAGATGAAAATGACCTTAGTTTGACTTCAAGTACATATAAAAATGACCTTACTTTGATCGCATGCATGATCGTGTTGTAGCAGTTTTCCAGAAACTGAACACAAAATTCCTTCAGGAAGACGCGAATGCTAAGCGTTGACCTTCGTGTGACCTCTGCATCAATTATTGGCTTCCGATTGCGAGGTCGCTTACGTGGAACTTTGTTCTTGTCGAAGTGGATATCCTTGGCAAGTCCTTGATGGTAGATAAGGTTTTTATCTGATATCGACTTCATATTCTGGACTACGAATGTTCCACCAAAAGTGGAGTGACTACACATCAAAACACACCCACATTGATTACTTTTCATATTTATTTAGCACCACTATAGATGTGAGTGGTTTCTGATACCAAAAAATGATGCATGGTCATAGCACAGGTGTAAGCTCGTACATGAGTAACACAGCTAGGGTTGAGCTGACATCACCCCAAATAATTTAAGTGCTAGGGTTGCCAAAGTTATAGCCTCAGCAACATTTCAATGAATTAACAATGACCAGATGTCAATGGCCATTGATATCATATGATGTTGGAAAACCTAGTCATCAACAACATCATCTCAGGCCCATGTGCCAAGGGGAAAATGGGACGGTGGAGAAAAAAGCAGAGGAGAGTGGAGTGTATCAAGAGAAAGAAAAGAATATCAGAGGATCCAAGTGTAGGTAACTGTTCCCTTAAGTAAATAATGTAAGCTAATGCGCATGGGCAATTGTGTTATAAGAACTTGCTTGTAGTCACCATATCAGTTATCTGGAAATTTCTTCAATCGTCTGGCAAAAGAGACAAAAAAAGTGACAGAGAGACAGACGCAAAGAGAAAGAGCAAACCTGCTTCTCTGACATCATATGGCAAGCACTCAAACATTGAGCTTCCACATCAGAAAATAAGTACAGAATTACAAATAAAGAGCACAGATTACATACTTTACAAAATGGATTTACTCATAAATAAAAATAATAATAATAATCTTTTTCTTTATTAATTCAAACCAACAAACCAGTAAGATTACATTGAGACATGACAGTACAATTATCAAAATCTTAACTAAACACAGTTTATGGCAGCCATGAAAGGCGCCTGCCCGAGGGGGGGTGGCGGGAATCAAACCGCATACTGCTCCTCTCCTGCTGCTCTCCTGGCCATGAGTGTTACCATTACTCTATCCCCCCAAGAAAAAATATAATAAATTATAAGCTTTTATCTAAATGTAAATTAAATGTATATTAAACAACTGGTTTAAATACATTTTAGACACACACCAGAAATAAGAATTTCTTGTAGCTAAAATTATAACTACTCTACAAGTCCTTACCGAGATTTGCACTTCATGATGCTTGCTTGACGTTGAATTTTCTCCTTTTCAAGTGCCATTTCAAGCTCACTGTTCACGAAAAGACATGATTTCTTTGAAATATCATTCAAGAAATAATTTCCTTAAGTATTTTAGTATTTTATAACCAAATACAGTCAATTATAATATAATCACAATCAATGTGAAAACATTAATGGTAACAAAATTGGTCGAATTTACTTTTAAAGATGTGCACATGGATGGTTGATGCATCAGAGATTCATAAATTTGTGGGTAGAAGAATGAAAATACAGTATTGTCAGAAATTGCCAATAATCTCACCGTTTGTCATTTTCTTTTTCTGTCTGTGCTCTGCTGACTCCAGCACTTGCCAACTGTTCTGCAGTCTGTAAATTCAGGACAATAAACAAATCACAAATGAAATATTATCAATATTATCAATCAAAAATAAAAAAAGTAGATAAGCTATCAGTCTTGGTAATCACTTGGGTGATTACCAACACTGATAACACAATCCCAAAATTATCAACTGAAACAATTGTCCAAAAATAACAGTTCAAAATCATTGCAAAACAGGCAGATGAAATAACTATGCCTACAATACTTTTGCATGAAAATTACCCAAAAAAGGTGAAAAGCAGCTAAGGAGTCAAATATGAATTCTTAAAACTCAGGTGAAACTACCACTGGAAAACCAGTAATGCGTTGACAGACACAACCCAATAATCTGCAAATTTTAATCAGCAAACATCTAGTAAATTCGGGTGATGCAATAACCTGTTCTCGGAACATGAGAGAAATAATCTCGAGGACATGGAACATGAACTGTCGCTCGTCTTCTGAACTCGCCAGGTACAGCAACAAATCCTCCATCCCACTGATGTGAAAAGCCCTATAGTTAAAGTAACAGAATAGAAAACACAACAATACAAGTTGCAGAATTTGACGTAAAGCCATTAAGATGCAAACAGAAAAAGAATTTCCGAAACAATACCAGAAGTTCTTAGCAACAAAATAGTACCCTATCAAGGTCACTTAATTATTTACAAGATAATATACGAAAGTATATGAATTTCCCCATTTCCTTTCTCTTTCTCTGACAGACCTTGCTCGCTATAATGACTAACTTCCTTCCTCTCAGAAAGGGGCAGTTATACATCCTCGTCTGAAGATCAGTGGTGTCGATCCCACTCTATAACCTAACTATAGGTCTCTCTCTAATGTTTCTATCCTATTTAAGATGATAGCTAAAAATTCCATACTCGGCTCTCCTCTTATCTCTCTGTAAACAACATGCTACCACCTCTTCAGTTAGGCTTTAAGCAATGCCAATCCACGGCCATCTTCAGTTTATAATGACCTTGTGTTTACTGCTGACAAAGGATATATAACTGCCTTAATATTCCTTGATTTTTCTACTGCTTTTGACTGGTTTGTTTCCTCCTTCTCTAATAACTGTATGAAAGTATGTACATTTAACCACTGCATGAACTGTATGAAAGTATGTACATTTAAATAGTTCATTGGTTACTGACAAAGGCAACATGAAGCGGACATTAAAATCAAACAGAAATACAAAATACACAGCTACATAGAATTTTCACATAAAGCAAAGAAGCAAAAGAATTAATTTGTTAATTAATCACTGCTCATAATGCTTTAGCTAATTTTCAAAGCCCACCATAAAACTTGGTCATGAATGCTGACATCATCGTCTGTCCTCTGAAAATAAACAACAGAAAATTAAACAGTTACTTCAAATAGCAATAACTCTGTTTTGGTCCCTGGTCAACATTCATCACACCTTAGATTCAGGGTCACTGACTTTGCACACATAGTAAGTGCTTTAAATACCCATAAGTAAATAAATTAATAAAAACAATAATTGCTAGATTGCTACTGCCTGCACTTCATTGTAAATGTCCTCTTTTGATGTGACCATAGCATATACACGGGACTCTCTCTATAGCACAGCAATTCTTAAATAATTAATAATGCTTACCAGCTCCCTTTCAACATTAGGAGGAATGTGAATGACGTTTCGCAGGACGATAAGAATGCGCTCAACTAGCAGGCGATCCTCCTCCTGTCTGTGTTCCCAATCCTCAAAAAAAAATTCAAATTAATGAACAATTTTTTAAAATTCTGAAATCTTTGACACAATAACTACGGCAACAAATGTAGTAATAAACTGTGCAACAGTACCCTTACATAACGTTTCTTACCAGTCGCAAGAGGTCTCCAAGTTTCGCAGTGAAAACTGCAAGCAACTTTTCATCAGCAAATGCCTGCAAAAAAGATCACAGAGGCCACAATTAAGGTCCATTGGTTAATTTTGTTAAAAATTCCTATTCTGGTTGGTTAACAATTTTTTTTAATTTTCCTCAAAATCTGAAACAAAACAATCTGAAACTGTATCATAAGTGGGTGCAATTAGACATCAGAAAATTCTTTTTTAGCCAAAGAATTGTGGATCACTGTAACCAATTACCACAGTTTGAAATAGTACCTGCACCAAGACTGAGCACTTTCAAACAGAAACTGGACATTTGGATGGAACAATATAGGCACTAAATGCTTATATATAGCTTACCTGACCTATTAACTGTAACTGTTAACTATATTTTTCTGAGGAGAGAAGAAGCGAAGAGCAGTCCTTTAAGCTAGCCATGAGTATGAAGTGTTAGTGACTTCATTTTCTTAGCCTCAGCATACAAGGGTGAGTGGCCACCCCTTTCCCTCACCGTCTCATCTTCCCATTCACAGCGTATGGTCAGCGTACTCATTATAGCTGAGTGGGCTATGGGGAGCAGAAATCTCAAAACAAATTTCCCTGAAGTAGTTCTAATCAGTGCCCGTTTTCCTTAGATCATTATAAAAATTCATGAATATCTCGAAGTAAATTTTTTTCTCTGCCTCAACTACAGAAATTGGGCAACATTCAGTGGACTACCAAGAAATCATCTGGCTCACCAACTGACACCAATGCATCAGCAACCAGCAATTCACAGCAATTCTGTACTTTTGGTGATCAATATACACGGTGAGTCATTAAAAACCGTGTCCTTGCATAACTTGACACAATACATGCAGATAACCATCAATTCTAACAAAATTTCAGAATAATGACACTTAATAGTCCAGGCAAGTGCTATATAAATTATTTTTTATAGAAAGCTCGACGTGACGTCATTGTGGACTAATCTATGATGACGTCACGACAACCCCGACAAAATGGTGTTTACAGAAGAAGATAAACATGTTATAACATTTTTAAGAAAGAATAAAAATTACGGTGCGAAGCGGTTTTTAAAGGAATTTTCAGATAAGGTTGGACTCGTGGTGGATTAAATTATCTCCTGTCAAAGATCGATAAAACTGGGTCTTTTCGTCGTCAACCTGGTAGCGGCCGTCCGCGAACAGCCAGCACCGTCGACAATGTTGAACACGTTGAATCTCTGGTGCTCAGCCAGGAAGATATGCCGCAAACGCATCGTACACAGAGACAAATAGCTCGAGAAATAGGAATCAGCCAGTCATCAGTTAGGAGAATCGTTAAGAGTGATTTGCATTTGCAATGTTTAAAGAAATGACGTGCTCAAGAACTTACAGAGGCTAACAAGGAAGCAAGATTCCAACGTTCCAATCAGCTACTGAGGTTGTATCCTGCAAGCCTAGTCAATTTCATCTGGTTTACTGATGAAAAACTCTTTACTGTAGCAGCACCCAGTAACAATCAGAATGATCGCATTTACGTATCCGTCGGTACAAGGAAGAGGGACGTTCCAGCAAATCGTCTTTTGCGTACTCGGCCAACTTTCAGCAAATCCCTTATGGTATCTGTCGGGATCTCTGCACTCGGTTGTACGAATATACATTTCATCGAACCGGGTGTTAAGGTCAATGGACAATATTACCGAGACGTTCTACTAATGCAGGGCCTTTTACCAGACATTCGTGAGATAACGGAGTATTTCATCTTCCAGCAAGATAGCGCTCCTGCGCACAGAGCACGGGAGACTGTTGAGTTACTGCGCACTGAAACACCTGATTTCATCCCGCCTACTCTGTGGCCACCAAACAGCCCTGATTTGAATCCGGTAGACTATAAAATATGGAGTGTCATGCAAGAAAAGGTCTACAGATATCGAATGCATGATGTCAATGAGTTGCGTAATCGAATTGTGGAGGCATGGGACGAAATGGACCAGCGCATCATTGACGAGTCAGTCAAGCAGTGGCGTGCGCGTCTTCGCGCATGCGTGGATGCCCAAGGAGGGCAATTTGAGCATAAACTTTAACTTTCCTTATGCTCAGTAATAACTCCTCTATCTTTACTTAAAATTTCTTCCACATAATGTTATATCTGACTAAGTTAAAGTAAAATTTGTAGGGACACGGTTTTTTATGACTCACCGTGTATTACCAATCACCAAAGGTACAGATCACCAAAAATACTTCACGTTGGCTATCATAAGCATGGCTTTGTGAGGCACTGAAAAGGTGCTCTGTGAAGTGTCTGGTTACAACTGAATCTGAAATCTGTTTTTGAAATAAGCATCATTATCACACATAAACTGGTTGCTGAAAAGGTGCTCTATGACGTGTCTGGTTACAACTGAATCTGAAATCTGTTTTTGAAATAAGCATCATTATCACACATAAACTGGTTGCTGAAAAGGTGCTCTATGACGTGTCTGTTACAACCGAATATGAAATCTGTTTTTGAAATACGTATCATTGTCACCATAAACTAAGAACTCATTGGTGATCAGTTCTCCCACCTCTTTGTACAACTGAAGATGAGACTCTATCTGCAGGTAGTAGTTTCGTGTTGTCTTGTCTTCAGGAATCTGATTCTGGAAACACAGTTTGGCTGGCTGCGTCAGATTCACCATTAGTCTAGAAAGAACAGCCATTATTCGGACAACAGAATGATCTCGAATCTAAATTGGAATTCATAGTTCAAACTGCAACTATAAATCTGAAAAGTGAACTTCAATTACACAACACTAGCAATAAGTCTGAAATGTACAGTAATGCACAAGTTAATAATATGCAGCTCCCATTCTACCACTTACCAGCAAACACCTTCAAGTGTTAAGACTATGTTGAAACTATATTCCTTGGTGGAAACCAACGTGTTATTATAAAATAAAATGACCATTGTACTATGGATTCCAATTCAGACTAACAACAACCATCTGCAACTATCACCAAATCTCACACCGTACATTTCTATACAGGTTATTGAGAAGATATGTACACTACCTAGAAGCAAGTGACCTTATGCTGAAGCTACTATATGCATGCTCACTGTCGATAAAGCAATATAGTTGTGACTCCATGACTGGAATTAACGCTACACTGTACATAACAGGGTTTCCCTGTGGAATGAAAACTATCAACGGCTTACCATGCAAACTCTCTAAAAGATTGTTTACATTATAAACTGAATATCTTATAGCTCAAAAGGAAATAGTCAGAAATAAAATGTACTTCTATTCCCTTTTTAGGCAGACAATAAGACCACATTAGGCTGAACAGCATGAGAGAACAATTCTTACCAGTTAGGATGTTGACTATATCACAAAAAAAACAAGGCATCAATCAACAGCCACTTTGAGTGAAACCGCCAACTTCACATGATGTATTTGTATTCAAGACTCAATCATAAGATTAGCAAGCAGCATTACAACAACAACCAAAGTGATATTTACTGGTCAGCCAAATAACTGGTCAGAGTGCTACCTGGTGACCGTTTCTAAGAGGATTCGGTCGTCACTGTAATGTTTAATGATCGGGATCAGGTCCTTCTGAAGGATCTCCATTTCTCCGAGTTCACGTCGTATGGCACACGAGTCATCATCACGCTTCAGAAACCTAATCAAATCTTTCACCGTTTCTGTAACATTCAAATAACATGAATATAAAACTACAAAATTAAAAAGGCCAAATACTAAAATAGTATAACTCCCTCCGTGATGTAGGTAAATGTAACAGCGTTTGCACATCCCTAAAGAAACCTTTCAGAACTGTGGTCTTGAACTCAGCCGAAGCGCAAACATACGTGAAACAATATTATCGAAATCAGACTAACTGAGAACAGTTTGCTTACTTGTGGACTTTTTGTCATTAATGAACTTTAAATCCACTTCTTAAGGGCTGTTAATTGGGTTCAAGTAACCTCACTTGCTCTTTCTGATGTGAATGTGGCCTTTGACACCCTAAAAGGTTCATATAATGCCAAGAAACATCATCATTCAGTGATGTTGGTTGTACCCTGCAGTAGTTGTAAGTAATTCCCCTCTGACTGCACTCAGGTGGTGGTTTTTGACTGAACTCTGTCTCTTTTGGGCTGCCATGTATCCTGTATAGTGCTGACCCAGGAACAGGACTCAAAAGTCCTTATTAAACGTTGTGTGACAAGTTGGATCTTCTATGCATCGTAGCATCTCAGACAATCAGGAAGTATCACATCTTGTTTACACAACCAGTGCATTGCAGTTTGAAAGAAAATCAGATATCTATGAAGAAGAATCGACAAATAGTTACGGTTCAGTCGAAGATAACTATTACACAGTATCTGCAAACGTTGTATGACTAGATGGAGCACCAATTCACCACACTCAATATACAATTCATTTTGCATGAGTTTCCATTCCTGCATATATAGATTCCTTGACTGCAGACCTAAGCCAAGTTCTTTCCTCCTTGGGGTTGCTGCTCACAAGGACACTGAAGATAATCATGCAAACATTTATGGCCAAGCCGCAGAGGCATTCTCCATAGCTGAGAAAAGTTTAAACGCCTGAGGCGCTTTCTGCTCAATGTTGTCCAACTGCCCCAGCCAAATCCATATTAAACTCATCTTATCTGGCTTGGTAACAGCTCCAAAAATATACAATGGAACACAACTAACAGCTTCACTTTCCGAATGTTTCCTTTTCTATCTCTGTTCGTGACTTGGATATGAATTACCCTGGCTGGACCTTCTCTGACGATGTTAAGAGAGCGTGTCGAACATGCTTTTTGTTTTAATCACCTGCATCTCCTCTGCACTGTACACCACTCAATCTTCTAAGGCTGCTTCTATCTTGATGCATGCATTCATAAGCACTAGGGCCAACTATACTAATACCATCTATACAGGCCTCCATATTTTACACATCAGCAAGCTTTAATCTGCTTAAAAAGCTGTGGTTCGGTTAATTGGTGGGATTCCAAAGTTTGATCATATGTACAGTAATGTACAGGACAAGTTACACTGATTGCCTATATGAAGACAAGCTGATAATTTTCCTGATACATAGCTGCCTGGCGGGTTGTTATCCCGTACTTCCACCGATCAATACTGTTGCTTTGCCACGGTTGGCCCTTCACCCAGGAACAAACAGCTATGAAACCTGCAACAGGAGCTTCTTGTCTTTTCACCAGCCATTTAAGACCCAATAATTTGATCGTCATGTTATGTTGTCAGGCAAGAGCAACCAGAGTAGAGCTATTACAGATGGGTGCTATATAATAATAATAATAATAATTATAATAATAATAATATTTATTCTTTAATTAAGCGCCTGCAAACGCACTGCGCTGTACAAGTACATGTTATGCAATAAACCTTAACTACTAACAGAACAGACAGCTTGCAATACATGGCGCAAATTGCAGCCTACAAAGCATGTCCGCCTATGGGACTCGATCTCTGTACCTCTTGCACTCAACGAAAGATGTTATCCAATGCGCTATCGGGCATATAAATATGCAATTATGATTACTTAGGGTAACATAGGCAGCACTTTTATGAGGTACTTAAAAGATGCTATATGAAGTATCCAGATACAAACAAGGGGACACCTTTCTTTCCACCCTGTGTTGGTAGTCGTTTACACAGCCCAAATGGAGGAAAGCTAAGAGGAAACCAATAGCATGGTAAATGTTTGTCATACTAGTTAAGGCTTACCTAAGCAGTCTGGCTCCTTGTAATACTTGTCCCCATCGAGGTAGCCCAGCGCTGCACAGGTTGCCTGAAGCTCCACATTGTCATACATGGCTGGGTCATTGGGCAGAGGTCAGCAAACACAAGAAACTAAAAGCCGAATAAAAACCATACAACAAGTATTAAGTTGCAATGATCTTTAGGAAACTACACAATGACATGATGGTTGTCTACAATCATTGCAATACTGAATCAATTTTGCCAACAGATTATGACTATAGTTTTTCGAAAGCTGCTTTGAACGCAGGACCCCTTTTATAGCAGAACCTGTTTGCACTACAATGTTACACCATAATGAGGCTGCATACTAATGACACAACACTGAAAGGAAGCCACATGATGAGGTCATGTTATAATAAGGACACATTATAATGTCACAATCAAGCTCCTAAATTTAATTTGGTTCCATGTACTGAATCTTATTATATGTTAAAGTTACAGTTAATAGGCTAGGTAAGCTACCGGTATATAGGCTTTAAGTGATTATATTATTCCATTCAATATCACAATTTGTATTGCTGTGACGCATAAAGAAAGGCTTGTTCTGAATAGGTAAATTTCAGATGTCAGGTACATACATACAAACATAAGTACATACATACATAAATACAAACCATCTTTCCCAACTTTCCTTACTATTAAGAAACATTTATATAGCCCCCCTCCAAGGCAGTACTACTCAGGATGTTCAACAGGACCTACTTCTCTAAATCGTAATCTCAGTGACCAATTTGTGAACACTGTGGTCACCTCAGATTGAGAAAGAAAGTAGAGCACCGCAACTATCAGAAAGATTATCAAATAAAAAAGTAAAGTCATTGATCACTGAATGTTGTGAACAACAGCATGATTGATAGTTAGCACTTGTTTACTATAGACGTTGACTATTTTATTTGCTTTGTATCTCTCGGGGATGATTCCCCCGCCCCCCTCCCCCATTGAGATTTGGTGTATTCCCTTTCGTTTGAGTCTCCCATGAGTATAAACCTTCCGATTAATCTTTGGATTACTTTCTCTTTCTTTGTTTTCCTCCTTCCGTTTACCATATTCTTTTTTGTTTCTCCTTCTAGCTGCCCAAGCGTTGGCAGTATAGTTAAGATAAGTGGATTTTCCTGTTTCTTTTTTTAAAGGAATTAATTAAGATTTCAGGCTGGTTCTTGTGCCATGTTAATAGTCTTGGCAATAAGGTGTCCCTCGAAGCGGGAGTTCATCCCTTTAGGAACATCCTTTTGTCACCAGTTTGTTATGAGATGTTATCATGTTGTGTTTCTGATCTTTGGTTTCAATAAATGATTTTGTCATTGTCAAAATGTCAATGTCATGTTCAGCCCCATAAGAACATAATAATAACATTCGTGTTTATTGCCTAGCTCACTGACAAACCGCAGTAACATTGAAACATAAGACAGTACAATTATCAAGATCTTATTAGAACACACGTCTTGGCAGCTTTACAGCAGCCCTAGGGAGAGGAAGGGTAAATCGACCCATAGGGAGCTTACGGATATCGAACCACGTCTTTCAAGCTCTTATGTTCTTCGAGCAATAAAGTTACCATTCATCTGTCCACCTCACGACCGAAGAGGCTCACAATCAGCACTTGAAATGCAAAGTCGCTGGAACCAGCTTATTCACAGGCGCTCAGTTACGTGCTGTGCACACTGCACCGGCTATTCACAAGCAGCACTCGTGAATAATGAATAAGCTGGTGCTCTGCGCTTAGCTTTAAATGCTTTAGAAATTAGGATGGTAAAACCATAGTTTAGGTTGGTAAATTGTCAGTATGACTTTAAGGTTGGTAAATTATTTCTATGTATTATATTCGGTTTCCACTATATACAATCATCCAACTTCTACTTTCAATTTTTTTTATATTTTCATCGCTAATCCAGCTTCTAGTTTGAGCTATAGTTTAATCACTAACACAGCTTGTAGTTTGAGTTTTATTATGTAATATTTTCATCGATCATGCAACTTCTTGTTTTGGTTAGGTATCTACATAGAATTTAATTAACAACCTATAGGCCTACTACGGTTTTATCCACACAGAAATAATTTACCAACCTAAACTACGGTTTAACCATTAGGAGTTTACGATTACGAACACTACATGTAAACTCAGGTAACGCTGAAGATGGCCTTCATCATTTGTAGATTTTTAAAGTTATCGTGGCTCAGGTCTTTTATTCCGATTTCTACATCACCCACTGTTAGAAGACCAACGCTGGAACAATTAACAGCCCCCAAAGTTTGGCCTAATCGCTTCTTCGGCTGATTTGAAAGGCTTTTGTTAAAATAGTGAACGACCCCAGATATCATTGGGTAAAATATTTAACCTTTCTAAAGTCAAATTTATGAGAAAGTTTTGACAGAATCACAAGTTTTGTTTACCTTATGCAGATTTTCCCGCGTCTGAGGTGTCTGGTTCCCTGATCAGCAGCAAATATGCGTAGCACATCATTTATACAGCGCCTAACTAGGTCGCAGAAACCAGCTAATTCACATGCGCATAGTCAAATCGATAGGCAGATAGGGTCAAAAGCGGTTCCAGATCAAGATCTAGAGGGGTCAGACGGCTAAGGTGGAAGGCATTTAAAATTCAAGCGGCAAGGGAGGAATCAGACTAGGATTATGTGAAGGAGAACTATAGTTTTCAGTTTAGAGTGAAAGACCTGTGGAGAGGTAGCAAATGTAAATGTAAATCTCCGAAATTTCTCAGCGCCACACAAAAGCCACGTCAGATAGACCACTTTATCACCGGCGCTATATCAAATCAAGTCCGCAATAGCCATGTCCACCTTATCCGTTCCGGTGCCAGGTCAGAGTCCGAGGAGGTCAAACCGAGGAGACAGCAGGGTGCTACGGTGGTAATCGGTGATGATGGCGGTTGTGTGGTGGGGCAGGAATGGAATCGGGATAGGATAGCTTGAAGAGTTCGGTTTTCAGTCGTGAGTGGAAAGCAGCGGAGGACAGTGCAAGCGGAGAAGAGGTGATGTAAGGGGCGAGGTTTTGGCGAGTTCGTAGGATGCATGGGCGGCGATCAGAGGGGACAAGGTCCACCTTTAACAGTAGGGGGACACGGTATACAGCCTCCCCCCCCCCAAATTCTGAAGAAACACTAAAGAAAGTTAAACAGATTTCCAGCGAAAAATTTTGTCACCTATTTTTTGACCAGATCAGTTCAAAAGTGCCCCCACACCTGTTAAACAAGATCGCCGCCAGTGTTAGGATGTCGTAATTCTGGCGGTAGTTTATTCCAGAGATGTGCAACAGCTATGGCTATTGAGCGATTTGCGAATTTTAGCGATGAGGTCCCGGAAGGGCGGAGAAGTCTAGGCGGATGAGGAGCGGTGGTTTGACTGAGGAAAATAGGAGGGTTGGGAGGATTGAAATATGTTGCAGATAATCAGTCTTGTTGTCAAGACCTTAAACCTCAAGACCAAGACCAAGACCAAGACCTTGAACCTCAAGACCAAGACCAAGACCACAAGACCTTGAACCTCGAGACCAAGACCAAGACCTTGAACCTCGAGACCAAGACCAAGACCTTGAACCTCGAGACCAAGACCAAGACCAAGACCTTGAACCTCAAGACCAAGACCAAGACCCAAAAAATCGAAATCAGGTCGACGTCAAGACTTCTAAAAATTGTAAAGTCGGAATATTCGCTAGTTTAATGAAAACACGAGTCTTTTATTTTATTCAAGCAAATTAACTTTAAATGCAAACTGCAGAGAAATCCGAATTTGTATTCAAAAGTCCTTCATGCAAACTCTTATACCTAATGCCTTTTGTATTTTATAAAAACCAATTCGCTCAGAATTTTTTGACCGAGGCGTGCCTGCTGGCACTGGCGTAAACTTGTCCAAGATATTGGAGGGGCAAGGAGTCTGGACCAGAGGGGCAAAAAACAAGTTTTTCAAGATGAAAAGTTGTTTTTTGCTGTTTTATTCGTTTCTTGCGTTTTTATAGTTTTTGTTGTTTTTAAGATTTTCGGATTTCGGATCATAAAAATCATGAAAAATGGCATGAACAAGAGTCCCAACTCAGTTTAATTCAGTTGAGATTTCCGAAAATTAAAAATCATTAAATCAATGTTTTTAAGATAACTTTGTTGTCAGTTTGAAGATATTAAACGAAGATTATTAAAAAAAATAGGAAATTTATTTTTAAAACAAAACAAAACCAAATTTTGTGGATTTCTTTTCCTTTTTTGTTTAAAACCAAAATCCGAAAAAAACGTTTTTCACCTCTGGTCTGGACAGTTAGCAAAGGCTTCCGGTGTTACGTTAATGCGTATGAAATGGGGCGATTTGTTTACATGTAAATTTGTTTCATATTGAAGATAAAAATAAATCTTTGTTTTCATTATGAATTTCTGATAGTATTTCAGTTATGTGTCTCTGTTTTTCTGTTTCTGAAGAAATTTGTCTATATTGAAACATAATATTTTAATTTTTTAAGAAATTCTCCTCTCGATTTTTGGGGGGGCATTGCCCCGGCTCCTCAATTATTGGTGGGGCACGTGCCCGGCTGACCCCCCAGAGTCTACGCCTATGCCTGCTGGGCAGTGTGTAATCTAGACGTCTTTGGGGGGGTAAATTTCCCCCCCAGGATTGATGTTTCCCCCCCCAGAGGCCAGCAATATTGTAATGTAGACACGTGTTGGGGTGGAAAATCCCCCCCAGGAAACTTGTTTCCCCCCACAAGAGGGGGACTAGATTACAGCCTGCCTGCTGGGCCTCATAAAAATTCCGCCATGTGAAAAAATACGTTCTACAGGTGCTGAAGTCGCTGACACACACAGAGTAGCTTTTCAAGCACTGGATGTAATTAATGTACAGATAGGCCTAGTGAGTCCATTTGAAATCTTCCCATGCTTTATCATACGGTCTGATACAGAATAACTGTTACTGCTGCCAATGGGTTTTCCTGACCAACATGACTTGTATCCATCCATAGATATTGGTCGTATGATGCAAGCAGGCTTGATACAGAATTCTTGAGTTCTGTTAAATGACTGTTCATATTAACAGCCGGTCTTGGTCTTGGTCTTGCGAGACCAAGACCAAGACTTTGAACCTCAAGACCAAGACCTTGAACCTCAAGACCAAGACCAAGACCTTGAGCCTCAAGACCAAGACTTTTAAAAACGAACTCGAGTGCACTCGAGACCAAGACCTTGGTCTCGAGGACAAGAAGACTGCAGATAATAGGACTTTTAGGATAAAACAGTTACATAAATAGATGAAAAGCCACAATTTAAGTAAGCAACAGTAAAAACGCCTTGCAGTATTATTGTATTAAAAATATTTGCATTAAATTGGTGTTTCATGCTTCAAGAATCGAATCAGTTTCTTCTTCTTTAACAGCAACGGGCGAAATGACAAACTGTGAGGTTCTGACAGATAGCAGCGGTTTAACTGGAATCGTCCCACATAATAACCCTGTACTATAATATATTATTATTAAAAGTATTGTATTAGTATTTTACTATTAATATAATTATTGGTATTATTAGGATTATTATTATTAGGCCTATTACAATCATCATAGATCATATCACTGTCATTTTGTCTCGACTGTATAGGCATAATTGTTTCATTGATCCAGATTGCTGATATGTATATATGTAAACAGATTTCGATATATATACTTGACCTTGCTTATCGCTGACATGTATAAATGTAAATGGTTATATATATATATATACACATAAATGTGTGTATATACTATATATATAGTGACAGCGTATGGCCTTGACCCTGCTCATTTTTCAATGAATTACTTGAGTGAGAAGCTTCACCACTACTGCCCATTAGAATGGGTGCAACGGCATTTAAGGATCCCGTGCATCTTTATATAGCACCCTATAGGGAAGTAAGGGAACTGCTCGAAAGTGCTATACTTGCTAACCTAATTCATATTTAAGCTCATTAAGAACAAGTTCATCTGTAAGCAGATAATGACGTGCAGATAATGCTGTTAACTGGAAGTGAGTTGACCAGTGACCACTAGATGGTAGAAAAGGCAGCATCTGGATATCCATTGGCTGCTGAATGTACTCTAGTGAATTGTCTTGCTGAAACAAAATAGATCTACAAAATGTGAAGAGCATTGTAAGCACGTGTGAATATGGTAAAGTTTCACAATGCAAATGCAACTAGTCTACAATGAAATGTCACATAATTGAGCTTTTCCGCAGATGGAGTGCATTGATGTTGTATATTGTTCTGCGCCTCGGAGTGAGATTTACAACCGCAGTGTATGTAACATTTGTTTCAAATAAATACATAAATAAAATGTCAATGCACTCCAGCTATGGCAAAGGTCCAGTATGCGACATTTAACTGTTCTTGAAATGTCTCTGATGCCAATGTCTTTAAAGCAACAAAAACTTGTGTTAACGGTATTTGTGAAACCGTTTCACAAACACTTGTAACTGTGTTTTTCTCAATGCAACTGTTCAACAGCTCAGAAACAAGCTACGAAGGAAAGAGACATGTTCATAATCAAAATTTTCCTGTCTGCATAAATAAAGTTCTTTTCATAAGCTAAAACAAATTGCACTATCTAAACAATCTTTCTTAATACAATAGACCTATTCAAAAATCTTAAGCATGAAAATATTGCTTCTCAGTAGCATTACAGGTATATTGTGATAGTAGTTTGACTGTAGTTGTACAGATTTCATTTCTGGAGATCGCCAATTAGCAGTTCACTATACAGATGCAAGTGTCGAAAACCAGTCAATCTCATGTCCATTAAAAGTGAATTTAGTCCAACAGTTAAGGCAGAATATTTCACAACTGCCATGTGATTCAGTTGAACCAGTTTGCAGTTTAAAACAGAAATTATAATCATTCATAGCATTTAAAGCATATTCATAATTCATTCAACTTAAGTAAGCTTTACTTACTTACATAATCATATCATAATGCATTAACAATTAATCCATGACCCATATTCACTGCATTACATAATTCATTCAACTTATGTAAATGCCTTACTTATTTACTTACTTACTTAATTATAATTTTAACTGCAAAAATAAGTGCAGGGCATCATCATGATCGGATCTAATTAGAAGACTTCCATGGTGACCTTATCGTAACACATTCACCAACAATCCATAATCATAAGGCTTTCAGCTTGCACTTAATTTATAAATTCCAGGCTGTGGATAATAACGATTAAGTAATTGATTAATCGTTAAAAGTTGAATCGATTAATTTCGGCTCGTTCGATTAATTTTCTTGCTTATTTCATGAATTCAAGCAGCCCATTTCAGAGTAACAATATGGCGTACAATGATAATGTGAAACATTTGAATGGAAAATTAAGCGTTCATTTTGCATACAAGGTAAATGCTGATGGAAAAGCTGAAGATGGCGACAAAATTAACTGTCTTCATTGCAATAAGTAGTTCGCTTACCATGAAAGAAAGTAGTAACTGACTCAGTGACTACATAACTTTTTTAACATAAAAGATACCAAATTAATCGAATTTAATCAATTAACTGAAGTTAAATTTTGGATATTAATAGATTAATTTTTTAATCACTACCAGCCCTAATAAAATTATATTGAAGCTAGTTTCTCTAGAGAGAGTTAGCTGCCTACTTAAAAGATATCATACATGTCTGAAGCAACACATTGGCATTTAATGCACCATCGGTCCACTGCAGAAGGATGAAGTGCAGGCAAAGGCTGGTCATTCTGTGGTAGTACGTCATGCCTTGTTGGTATTTTCTAACCATCCTAGGAGTTGAAAGTCACAGCATTCCAACCGCATGTTTCTTCATATGCATTTTTAGAGTGTAGCTACGAACGAAACACTTGAAACAGATGTCGCATACGTATGGCTTTTCTCCCGTGTGCATCGCCATGTGTCGGTTCAACGTGTTGCTCTTGGCAAACTGTTTTCCACACTCCATGCAGATAAACCGCTTCTCGCCAGTGTGTGTGGTCATGTGCGACAACAGTGTGCTCCGAAGTGCAAATTTCTTGTCACACACAATACAATCGAATGGTTTCTCACCAGTGTGGATAAGCATGTGTTTATTTATCTGGCTCTTGTGTGCCAGTTTGCGGTTACAAATGACACAGCTGTATGGTGCTTCACCGGTGTGAATTCGTTTGTGTGTCTGTAATTGGCTGTTGTGCGCAAAACGAACGTTGCATTCGTGGCAGACGAACTGCTTCACCCCAGTGTGAGTGACCGAGTGAACCTGAAGGCTGTTTTTGCTAGTAAACTTCTTATCACAGAGCGAACACTCGAACGGTTTGATTCCCGTGTGCAGCATTATGTGGTACTGCAACCCGGCTTTCTGTGCAAAACGTCGGTCACAGACCTCACACTTAAACGGCTTTTCACCCGTATGAGTTCGCAAGTGGGACTTGAGCTGATTGGCCAGGATAAACTGTCTTCCGCAGGCTTTACAGTCGAATGGCTTCTCCTCAGAGTGTCGAAGCAGGTGGTACTTCAGTGAGAGTGCGATCTTGAAGCCTTTCCCACACAGCTCACATGAAAATGGTTTAACACCTGAATGTGTCCGCTGGTGCTGTTTAAGTTTGTCACTTCTTGAAAAACATTTTCCACAGATGTTGCATGGATAGGGCTTCTCCCCGGAATGCACTCGTAAGTGTGTCTTGAGCTTGTCAGAACGACGAAAGGACTTTCCGCATTCTGAGCAGATGTGTTCTTTATTACTACGGTGTTTAGAAGAAGGTCGGCCTTCCTGCTTCGGGGTGTCACCTGAAGTCCCTTCCTGAATCTTGACTGCTTTTGATCTCTCTTTACTAGTGGTAGCATTTGCATCTACATCTGATCGTTCTTCAACATCAGTCAATTCTTCAACTTTCACTTCATCAGCATTGACTTCTGGTTCTTCTTCAACATCAGTCATTTCTTCAACTTTCACTTCATCAGCGTTGACTTCTGGTTCTTCGTCAACATCAGTCATTTCTTCAACTTTCACTTCATCAGCATTGACTTCTGGTTCTTCTTCAACATCAGTCATTTCTTCAATTTTTACGCTGCCTTTAGGGCTTTTTTCTACTCCCATTCCTTCTTCAAAATCAGTCATTACTTCAAGTTTGACTTTGTCAAAGGTTCTTCTGTTGACTTCTGATTGTTCTTCAGCATCACTCATTTCTTCAGGTTTGACTTTATTCAAAGTAGTTTTGTTGACTTGCATGCTGACTGAAAGAAGAAAATTCATTTAACCTAAAATTCTAGCACATTATGCATACGTAAAAATCAAAGCTTCTATTCCCACCACTTTACATCTGTAAGTCGTTTGCCTTAAAATATGCTGTAATAATTATAATATGGTTTAACAAGTACAACCTTAATTACCCAGAAGTGAAATAAAAAAATTAAAACATTTTTGTGCAGTAAATCAAAACGTATGTGCACACTGTCAGTGGCAGAAGTGTTGGTTGCAGGACTAATAACATCAGCAGGAGTATGGGTTACTCTAGAGCTGTACCGATAAGGCTTTTTGCCGATTATTCCGATACCGCGTATAGCCGATTACTGTAATAGCCGATACCGTGTATGAAGCCGATTATTTTATTATCGCCCCAAAATTAGGCATACTACGTTGTATAAGAGCAATTAAGGAGTTTCCAGTCCTGTGTATAATAGGTCCTTGGTTTCTACGGTGTCTGCTAAGTAGTGCAATGCTAAATATAAATCTATAATAAGAAACAAGACATAGATACTTGTGCTCATTTTTCTATTTGTAACGATTTTTGTGCAAAAAACGTCAACTGTAAAATAATTTGCATCGGCGCCGATACTTTTTCGCCAATACCGATTATGCCGATTCCTCTAATAATTGGCCCGATTACGAATGCTCCCGATGCATCGGTACAGCTCTAGGTTACTCATAGGAGATAGTAATAAATGTTAGATTGATTAATATTGGATTAATCATATCACATGTGGAAATAACTATGATGCTAACATAGTAGTGCAAATAAAGGAACAATGGATAATTCCTAAAAGCTTATGGACATGATGTTGGCAACACATTCACAACATCAGTGCATCTAGATTCTAGACAGATATAAAACTGTGCCTTTATCTTCAATTAGGCTTTCATGAAATGTGCCAGCAACAATTATCACAATTGCATGCATCATCAATATTAAAATTCACATATTTTGATGTTTTCAAGGTTTTAATGTTATTTGTCCCAAAGTAATTTTTTTTAACTTAACGTTTTCTGTTACCTTTTAGTCACAGCAGTGCTTTCTTCTTAACTATAATTTATCTTTATGTCGCCGTTTCCAATGCTCAGAGTCTTATTTCAGGCATTGAAATTGTTCAACCTGAGTTCATATTCTTGTTACAGACAAGTAAGAGTCTCAACAAATGGTCTGATGAGAGTTCAGAGTCTCTTCTAATATTCTATTTATTCTAATCTCTTATTCTAATCTCTTACAAATATAGAACAGCAAAAATGCAGCAAAAGAATTGATTTTACTGCTGCTGACTGATGAATATATTTGAACTCCCTATGTAAACTACAGTGTTATCCAATGATTACTAGTATGGCAGCACAGTAACTGCTTTGACCCAAGCATAATAATCAGACCAGTGCCCTCTGGCAGTTTCTGCAAAATAAAAAATGATACAAGCCAGTTTACTGAGAGAACTATCACACATAATCAGTATGTTCGACATACATTTTGGGTTACAGTATGTTGTACTGCACTAAAATGATGCAGTACAAAGCACTCTCTTTAGCCCAACTAGCCTCATCTTCCGTGACACACGCAACTTCCGTATACCGTATGTTCCATATAAGCCTCAGCGTTTGCCTGGAATTTGGAAGCTTTCGGCACACGGCGCCGTATGAAAATTAAAGTTCGTTGCTTGGCCCGCTTTTTCATACCGAAAAGAAATTAGCTCTCAGCGCTTCCAAAGTCTTGTATGTTTATATCCTCCCCGATCCATTTTGGGCCAAGAGTCATACGAATCAATTTCTAACCCAACTCAAACTCCGGCGATCACCTTAATGCTGTATGCCTGTGACAGTCTCCAAAACGTATTATATATAATGTCTACATTATTTAACTGCTCTTTAAAAGATCTTTAAACTGAGCGTTTCTATTGGTATCTTTAGAATAATATTGAAAATCGAAATAAAAACAAACAACAACAAAACTAGGAACTCCGACCGGAACACGAATTTGCAAATGAAAAGCAAACTAGGTTTGAAACAGAAATCAGAGATGCCATTGGAGTTTACGTCACTTCACATGATATTATCAGCGCTCAAGCATATGAAGTATAAATATTTACTTATACCAAAGATCTTAGAGTCGTAGACTAAGATGTGACACTCAATGTATCTGAATGTACACCTCACCTACCTTGGGATGTGTGGCGCCACCATACGACTGGGTGGATGCGCTGGGTTGGGTTATCGAGCATGGCTTCGAAGCGAGGAGGGAATTGCTGTGCTGCAATTAATTGCAGCGTAACCACGTACAATTCGCAAAAGACTTCACTGTTTAGATTTCCGAAAGATGCCTCAAGGTATGTATAAAGTAACAAGTTATAATCTGAAATAATTATAGTAACCTATAAACTATAGTAAATGTTCGACGACTGCTGTCGGTGATACACCGACGAGGTCTGTAGGGATCGAATCCCCGAAAACGCTGAAAATACACAACTGCCCGATTTCCCGAAAACAGTTTTATAGGAAGCGGGCGAATCCCGAAAACTATTTGAACTCTGATACCTGACATAGACCCAGCGTGGCCTTTATGCATCTCGGAGGCCACGTATGTGCAATGGGTAATTGCGAAGACTGAGTGCCTCCTGTAAAAACAATATGGTTGCCACCGACTTCGCTCCAATAGAGCGCCGCTGCCTGCCAGCCACATCCCACGATGCAATGCGCTAAGTAAGTAAGTCGAACACTTGAAGTGAAATGAAAATGAACTTTAATTAGATTGAAAATTAAAATATATGCAAACATCTTAAGAAATGGTTTAATCCGTTATTTTATATATATATAAATGCTACCTACCAGGAACATCACACAATGCAATGTGCTAAGTAAGTAAGTAAAACCAACACTTATATTACAAACACAACTGAATGATTTTGTTTATATCTAATGGATAAAACCATTTCTTAAGATGTATGCATGTATTTTAATTTTCAATCAAATTAAACTTCGTTTTACTTCAAGTGTGCATTGGACTGCAAGTGTCCGTTTTACTTACTTACTTAGCGCATTGCATTGTGGGATGTGGCTGGTAGGCAGCGGCGCTCTACTGGAGCGAAGTCGGTGGCAACCATATTTTTTATATAGGGAGGCACTCAGTCTTCGCAATTACCGTGCAATGTTGTGCATCCTAATTAACCAAAAGACACATACAGCACATACTCATTTACACTCCGGTTTATGCGCCAATCTGCTTAACACGAAGTGTTGTTATATCCCCTAGAGTTATTAACATAACACTTTGTATGGGCGTCATACAAGAACTGCAGGGTGGTGCTAAATATTGACTTTTTCAGCATTATACAATTTTACACACGTCTGTTTACGTGGTGTATCGTAAGACCCCGATGACCTTGCATTACAAGTCCATGCTATACTGTTACACGTACAATCGTACATGATGACCTGTACAGTAGATACAGCAGTACAACCGTTGTAACCCTCTTTCATGTTGACTAATGGATGAGTTGTGTGCTCTGACCATGTATTTGGTTGGACTACATGTGATTTCCCTGTCAGTTGATAAAGTTTTGCATGTACTGACTCCCGTTTCTGTTTCACAGATCTTGAAAGGAAGATTTCTGAGCGATCAACGAGGGAGGAACTCTTAAGGAGAGGTGTTCTGAAAGAGCTGGATGAAAATTCGCAGTCGAACGAGAAGAGTCGGATGAGAAAAACAGTCGCCGAACCAGGTAGAGTGAATTACACAGAGCCTAATTTGTCATTTTTGGCACATGTAACGACAACACTTGGACTAACACTGAGAAGAGCACTGAACTTGACAAATGACCAAGGACTGTGGAGATCATTTATTCATATCCATCGCCGACAGGTGAAGGCGGTGATGGTGATGATAATGGGGAACATTTTACCATTCATGCAAGGATGGTAAATGGTCTACTATAACATGGACAAGTCACCAAATATGTACTGCACTGTGCTTAACAGCACTGTGCTTAACTCCATGGTGCTTAACTGCACTGTGTTTAACTGCACTGTGCCTAACTCCATGGTGCTTAACTGCACTGTGCTTAAGTCCATGGTGCTTTACTGCACTGTGTTTAACTGCACTGTGCTTAACTCCACTGTGCTTAACTCCACTGTGCTTAACTCCATGGTGCTTAACTCCACTGTGCTTAACTCTTCTGTGCTTAACTCTTCTGTGCTTAACTCCACTGTGCTTAACTCCAAGTCTCCAACTGTGCTGACCAAAGTTTATGAACGTTTGAGATGCAGTACTGAAAAGCCGAAATTTCCAACATAAAAATTTTTGACAACGTTTAAGGGTCTATTTTTCATCGAGCGGCTACCTCATGTTCAACAAGACAGTGCCCCTGCGCACTGAGCATGTGAGACCATTGCTCTGCTCTCCCGGGAAACATCCGACTTCATATCCCCGCAGCTGTGGCCGCCCAACAGTCCAGACCTCAATCCAGTTGACTTTCAGATCTGGAGTATACTGAAGGAGCGCGTTTATCGTTCCTGCATTCATGACGTTGATCGCCTGAAGGCGCGTCTGATTGAAGAGTGGCAGCTGTTTGACCGCGTGATCATCGACCGGGCCATCAAATAGTGGCATCCACGTCTACAGTCGTGTGTCCGTGAACAATGAGGACATTTTGAACACCAGCTCTAGCTGAACTTCACTTCCTTATGGCTCTTATATGTTGAAATTCTCTCTGATGAAGATAAATGTAATATGTGAAACTGTGTAATACTGCTTAGTTACATACATGCTCAATGTTAATGTTCTTAATTATGTATATTTCAATTATATAAACTGTGAACGAACATTATTTGCAATAAAAAATATATTCACTTTATATCAGATCAGACAATTTGGCATTAGAACTTATGGTCTGTCGTTTTGGAACACTTTACCGTTGGAATTAACAAGTCTTCCATCATTGTACCAATTTAAAAATAAATTAAAAGCATATTTATTGAATGCATTGTAACTATGTGTTGAGTGTGTTATGCAATTGAACTTTTGAAGTTAGAGATTCTCAACAGGGTCTGCGGATGGTGTTTATATTGCTTATGAAACAATTCTACTGCTTGAATTGATCTTAAAAAATGTTAGGGCTGGTCTGAAGCGGTTTGATTATACTCAAATTGGGGTTTTGGGGAAAGTTTTGTCTTGTTGATGCTATAAATAATGATGGACACGATACTTAACGAACTGCTCCACTGGTTGTAATGATTTATTGTAACTAGGGGGCCATATTAGCGGAACGGTTCGTTCCTTTGGGTACTCCTATTGTCATTGCATGTAACATGTACTTGTTATTTTCATACCTATATGTTTATGGTGAACAATAAAAGCATTTTGATTGATTGATTGATTTGACTGATCATAATTTCAGACCAAGGGGTCATCCATCAAGGACGTCCGCAATGAGGGGTAGAGGGAGGGGTCATCGAAATGCGGACAAGGGGGGTAATGACCAGTGCGGACGTCCGCATCTAAACTTTTCAATTTGATAGTTTGTTAACCACCACCTTGTTTCAACCTTCCCTGAAAGACAAAAATGTCAGTGAAGTGATTGCCTAAAACCTCGTGCATGGTATAACCTTTACTGCGACTTTAAAGAGGCTTTTATTACTGTACATCCTGCGATATGAAACCCGAACTGTCGCTTAACCATGCACAGGAACTGTGGAATAATTGTAAAAATAATGATGACATTAAACATTGGCTTAGGCGTGCGGACGTCCGAAAAAGTGGGAGGGAGGGAGGGTAAGGTCAAATGCGGACAAGGGGAGGGAGGGGTCCAAAGTAGGTCATATTTTGCGGACGTCCTTTATGGACGACCCCAAGAGCGCTTACCAATCAGCATAAATTATACACAATGGGGTATTCATTCTTTCAGAGCATTCATATAGCACTCATCAAATGTCGCTCACCAAGGAAACCAAGTAGGTAATCCCCCTCCAAAACAAACTCATCGGCTTTGCACGAATCTCACGACCCACCCTGGGCAGGGATGGGGCAGCTGCTCCCTTGCCCCTCCCCGTGGCAACGCTAATGCTTGTGACAGCCTGTAAAGTCCATATTTGAAACGATGCTCAGGTCTCATGGAAGGCCATTGGCGATAGATGGTGCAAGCACTGAAAAGGCATTGTCAAAGTAATCGTAATCTCCAAACTTCTAAAGCGCCACTCGAAGGCCAAGCGCAAGACACCAGCCTATTCACGAGCGCTGCGTCAAATCAGAGGAGGCTCCAGAGAGTAGTCCAAAAGAGGTCCGAGTCTGGTTTCCAGAAGGCCAAACCAAATCAGAGGTAGGCTACATGTAGGCCTACCTTGAAAAGTAGCACGCGTTCTAAGCATAAGACTTATAAAGACTTATAATAAAATACGTTAAAATATAATTTTCTTTATTAGTAGTAACATCTTTAATGTATTGTTTAAATACAAGTTAGTTTACGGCAGCAAACAATTATCCAGGATTTGTCGTAGGCCTATATGTAGGAATATGCCGCGCCTCTCGATCGTTGCTAAGAAGTGATCAACCCATTCACTACGCGGCGCCACGGTTTGCGTACTTTGACCACCACACAAGCCGAATACACAGCGGAGATAGGAAGTGTCATATCTTAGTCTACGACTCTAAGATCTTTGCTTATACTGTGATAGAACTGTCTTACTTTGTTAATCAGTCCTTCCCATGCAGGCAGGCAGGCCCGTGTTAAGGGGCCTCGGGGCCCTGGAGCACTCTGTCATGTTGGGACACCTCCCTCCTCCTCCCTTCCCTTTCTCCTCCCTCCCTACCTCTCCTTCCCCTCCCTCCCTTCCCCTTCCCTAATTTAGTAATCAAATCTGCTCAGACTCCAATCAACAACAAATTCAGCAATAATAGTAAGCACAGTAATTTTACTCACACATTTTCGTATCAATACAGAGCAACAGCTAAGTGCAAGTCAGTAGGGCCACAATTATCTATACTGTGGTAGGGCCTACATGGATTGTCAATTATTATTTTACACTAGTCAGTATACAGTCACATTGGCTTTTTCATCATCAAACTGTCAACACACGTTCACATGGATACAGGCAGGCTACAGCGGCCCTGTTATTACATCACAGTGACAGTGATCATATTAGAAAAACTTTGAACAGAAGTTATCGAGGAATGTAAAGGAGGATAGTAAGAGTTTCTACAACTATGTCAGAAGTAAGCAGAAGAGGAAAGACAGAATTGGGCCATTGAAAAAAGAAGAAGGAATGGGAGAAGTTATAGTGGATGATGTGGAAGCTGCTGAAGTACTCAATAAATATTTCAGCTCAGTGTTTACTTTAGAAGAATTAGGAAATGTACCTGAGCCCAAACAAATATTTGTAGATTGTGGCGAGAAGGGATTAACACAGGTACTGTTTACTAAGGAAAATGTGGTGGAGCAACTGAAAAGACTAAAAACCGACAAGAGTCCGGGCATAGATGAACTCCATCCAAAATTTTTACATGAAGTGAGGGAGGAAATTGGAGAGGCATTACTTCAATAAATCAATGCAGACTGGAGAGGTACCACGGGAATGGAAGGATGCACTCATAGTGCCACTGTTTAAAAAGGGAAATAGAAGTGAACCAGGTAACTACAGACTAGTCCCCGGCGCCGCCGCCGCCGCCGTTAAGGTCTCAAGTCGAAACCAGTCGCTAAGCTATCGACTGCTAGCGACTTCATTCACTCAATATTTTTCTTGTTGCTTTAATCGCGGATTCCAAGTTTCGATTTGACGAAGACATAAGCAGCAGGGCATGAGCAGTAGGCCTACTTACACTACAATACAATATTGGTTTGCTGAGGAAAATAAGCTGATATATATGCCGCAACTTGGTACTTTATAAGAGAAAGATTTTGCTCTATTAGTAAAAGTTCCTATAAAGAATACAGGGATATAGTTGTTGTTATCTTTTTTGGTAAAGTGAATTTAAGCATTCTATTACGAATATGGTGTTGATGATTACGAAGAGGGGAAATAAGCAGGGTGAGAATTTTCGGGATTGGGGTTCAACCCCCCAGGTCTTTCTTAGACCCAACAGGTTAGTCTTCATTGCACACCCAGCGGGTTGTTTGCAACCCCCTCAATTGTGCTGGTGTGATTTAGCATTAGGCCTATTTGATTCTGAATTTCTAACAAAGAGAAGAAATTTACATGGCACAGGCCTAGGCTATCATGTATGCATTTTTGAATTTTCTAAACAAAGGAATTGATTTTAATTCGAGTTTGACTTGCAAAACTGCTAGCGTTGAAAACTGCTGCTTTCAAATTTCACCCACTTCAGTTTGCAAAATACGAATAAAATATTCAACTCGATCCACATGGATCAAAGTCTAACCCACCCCCAGTCTTTTCTCTACAATTCTCATACTGGAAATAAGTACATGATTCTCGTTCTCTGCAGCTGCTACTGCCTGAAAGAGGCACGCATTAGCATTTTACTGCTATAAATCCTCTTCGCTTCATTCAATTTATCAAGCGCTCAATTTTATGAATTCATATAAACATTAATTTTCACAGTCATCGGTCTGTCTCCTGTCAGCATGACCACATAGAGCGGAGCCCATATTCCCATATTGGACCCGTTTAGAGCCTATAATTATGGGTTCCATCTAATGCACGGAAATGATGGTACGGTCAGTGCAGTATGCGGTAAAATGCATTATGTTTTTAGGTAATCAGGTAGGGCCCTATGTCCAATAGACATACCTGACTACCTGAGAAGTCGATAACAAGTCGCTAAGTCAGTCGATAAGTCTAAGCGACTTAGTCAGTCGATAAGCATGCGACTTAGTCGACTGAGTCGCTAAGTCAGTCGCTAACTCATCAAGTCAGTCGCTAACTCCTTAGCGACTGACTCCGGGTACTACTACAGACCAGTCAGTTTAACCAGTGTGGTGTGCAAGGTCATGGAAAGAATTATCAAGGATAACATAGTGAAACATTTGAATGAGCATGATATTATAAAGGGGAGTCAACATGGATTTACCAAAGGCCGTTCGTGTTTGACAAATCTGTTGGAGTTCTTTGACGAGGTCTATGAGAGGATTGACGAGGGAAAACCTGTAGATGTAATTTACTTAGATTTTGCCAAAGCATTTGACAAAGTACCTCATGTAAGGCTGGCCAAAAAGTTACAAGCAGGTGGGATTAGAGGGCAGGTACTAAGATGGATTCAAAGCTGGTTATCAGGTAGAAGACAAAAGGTGGGCATAGGTGATGAACATTCTGGCTGGACGACAGTGCTAAGTGGAGTGCCACAAGGATCAGTGCTTGGGCCACTGCTTTTCGTACTTTTTATTAATGACATAGACGATGGGATTTTATCTAAAATTTCTAAGTTTGCGGATGATACAAAACTATGTAGAGCAGTGGATGATGAAGAAGAAGCAGAGATACTGCGGGAAGATCTAAGAAGAATGTTCAGATGGTCACAAGACTGGCAAATGCTCTTCAATTTGGAAAAGTGCTCAGTGATGCATATGGGGAGGAGAAACAACGAGTTTTCATATGAAATGGGGGGCACGGTGTTGAAAGTGAGTGATGAAGAAAGGGACTTGGGAGTGATTATGCACAAGAGTGCAAAACCTTCAAGGCAATGTGCTGAAGCAGCAAAAAAGGCTAATTCAACTTTAGGTATGATAAAAAGGACAATAGTCACCAGAGACAAAGATATAATAATAAGGTTGTACAAATCACTGGTTAGGCCACAGTTGGAATACTGCATCCAGGTATGGAATCCATACCTTAAACAGGACATGGAAAAACTGGAGAAAGTACAAAGAAGAGTTACGAAAATGATTTGGGGCTACAAGGATCTGAGCTATGAAGAAAGGTTGAAAAGGTGTGGACTAACAACATTGGAGAAAAGGAGGAGCAGAGGAGATCTGATTCAAGCTTATAAGATTATCACTGGAAAGGAAGCACTGCAGTGGGAGAGGTTCTTTGAATTAGCACCGAACAAGGCAACTCGGGGACACCGGTATAAATTATTTAAGAGGCCGAAGGGAACATTAGGGCAGAAATTCTTTAGTGCAAGAGTTGTAGACCTGTGGAATGGTTTGGACGATAGTACTGTCTCAGTGGACACTATAACAGCTTTTAAGAAGAAGCTAGGAAAATTGGGCTATTAAGAGTTCGAGGTAAATTTGCAGTGGTTCTAACACAGACTACACGTCTTCTGAACCACTTAAAACCCTTGTTATGTTATGTTATGTTATGTTAGAACCTTAAGTTCAACTCACATGAGACCAAGTTCAAACTAGTTCAAACTGTGTGAACAGAATTGAATGAATCAGATAAATATATAGCAGTTATAACAAATGTAAAATACTAAAATTTAGTTATGGCTGTTTTAGGTTTTTATACTGACAATACTGTCACTGTTATGCAAGGTAATTTATATTTGCAAAAGTACGGGTAGCCAGACTTGCTGTCCTCGAGACCAATTAGGCCTACGTCTTGGTCGATCTCGATCGATTGCACTCGATCGAGTTCGTTTTTAAAAGTCTTGGTTTTGGTCTTGAGATCAAAATTAAGTCTTGGTCTTGGTCTTGAGGTTCAAAGTCTTGGTCTTGGTCTTGAGGTTCAAAGTCTTGGTCTTGGTTTCGCAAGACTAAGACCAAGACCGGCTGTCAATATGAACAGTCATTTAACAAAACTCAAGAATTAAAAAATTATCAAGCCTGTTTGCATCATAGCCGACGACAAAATTTAACACCTACGGACGGATGCAAGTCTTATTGGTCAGGCAAACCCATCGGCAGCAGCAACTAAGTTATGCTGTGTCTGGTAGCCTTGCCGAGACGTTTTCTGAAGCCAGACGGTCTGATAAACCATGGGAGGATTTCAAAAAGGCTCACGATTTGTACATTTACATCCAGTGCTTGAAAAGCTACTGTTTGTGCCAGCGACTTCAACACCTATGGAAAGTATTTTTTCATATGGCGGAATTTTTATGAGGCCCGCAAGGCACGTCTTGGTCAGAAAATTCTGAGCGAATTGGTTTTTATAAAATACAAAAGGCATTTAGAAACAACATTTTGCATGAAGGACTTTTGTAAATACGAATTCGGAATTCTCTGTAGTCTGCATTTAAAGTTAATTTGCCTGAATAAAATAAAAGACTCGCGTTTTCATTAAAATAGCGAGTACTCCGACTCGACAATTTTTTGTAAGGAAAAGAAGTCTTGGATTGATTGTGATTTTTGGGGTCTTGGTCTCCGTCTTGGTCTTGAGGTGCAAAGTTTTGGTCTTTGTCTTGATGTTCAAAGTCTTGGTCTTGGTTTCGAGGTTCAAAGTCTTGGTATTGGTCTCAAGGTTCAAAGTCTTGGTCTTGGTTTTGAGGTCTAAGGTCTTGACAACAAGACTGCGGGTAGCCTATTTTACAGAAATAACATGTAACAGACTGAAAGATATATCAAAGATCTTAGAGTCGTAGACTCTAAGATCTTTGGATATATCTTGAAAATGCAATATTACAATACTTTTGAAAAGTACCTGAAAATTACAAAAATAGAATTGTAGGCCTACTTTGTATCCTACAGAATGAAACCGTACGGTCCGTACCTTGTTGTATTTTCACAGGAAAGCAATTCCTTTTTAATAGTATAAATTTAGTGTAATACCATCTATATAAATAAAGCGAGAATTCTGTGTGTGTGTGTGTGCGTGTGTGTGTGTGTGTGTCTGTCTGTGTCTGTCTGTCTGTCTGTTTGAACGGGATTAACTTCTACAATTTTGCACCTTTTCACTCCAAACCTTCACTAATGTGTCGGCCTCGGCTTCGGATACCCAGTCGAGGGGTTCGCGTCCCCCGTTTTCACCCCTACCATGGTGAAAATGCCCCAAAACTCTACCCACCCGACCGTCCATCACGCGCAAGCTCGCCTATTCCACTGCGAAGCGGTTCTATTTATGGCGCCGGTATTCCCCAACGTCATTAATAATGCGCATAACGACACCGTGGTTCTATTTATGGCGCCGGTATTCCCCAACGTCATTAATAATGCGCATAAGTTGTTTACTTTCGCACAAATTTTAATGACGATCGATTCGAAGTATATTCATCGTTTTACAGCAAAATTTTAATACATGTATGTTCAAAGACAAAGATCTAAATTATTTACAGTATATCAAACAACCAGTCTGCTTTACTAAGGGCGAGGCCGACTACAGACCGGCAGTGAGGGCTAGATTTCTGGCGTTTTCTTTAACACGCCAACGCCCGGTTCACCCTCTTCGACTGCGAAGCAGTCAGTCCACGGGAGACTGCGAAGCAGTCTCCCCCACAGGTCGCCACACGCCGCAAGGGCCTCCAAGACTGCGAAGCAGTCGCCGCCAGAGGGCGACTGCGAAGCAGTCACTCCACGGCAGAGGTCGCTAGACGCCAGAAGGCGTCTACAAGACTGCGAAGCAGTCTCCGCCAGACGTCGCCAGACGCCACAAGGGCCTCCAAGACTGCGAAGCAGTCGCCGCCAGAGGGCGACTGCGAAGCAGTCAGTCCACGGCAGAGGTCGCTAGATGCCAGAAGGCGTCTACAAGACTGCGAAGCAGTCTCCGCCACAGGTCGCCAGACGCCACAAGGGCCTCCAAGACTGCGAAGCAGTCGCCGCCAGAGGGCGACTGCCAAGATTGCCAAGCAGTCGTTGTTGTTGTTGTTGTTGTTGTTGTTGTGGTGGTGGTGGTGGTGGTGGTGGTGGTGGTGGTGGTGGTGGTTCAAACTTATAACCCCGGGCAACGCCGGGTAATCCAGTTAGTTAATAATAAATTTGAAATAAACTGCATGAGGTAGCCGATTTACTGCGACTGCTTTGTCTTCAGCCTGTTCTCATGAGTAACTCTGAGATTCATAATCAGGAACAGACATTATTTCAAAATGATCGTCGTTGTTGATAGACTGAATCGCACTTGCTGACATCTCATTTTCATGTACGCTGTCCTTAGAACTCAAATTAATTTGCGCATCATCGTCAAGTTCGTCAACGATCGATCTGCTGACTATTTCCGGCTCACTACCATCACCAGCCTGTCAACTCAAGTCACAGGCACACTATCACTAGCCTATCCGACATAGTATGATAGTACTACTATTTGAAAGAACCTTGTCCGTTTTGGGGTGTTAGTTAACACTTCGACATTTCGGGGGTGTTAGTTAACACTTCGAGATATCATCAAGATCGGATCTAATTAGAAGACTTCCATGGTGACATTATTGTAACACATTAACCAACAATCCATAATCATAATGCATTACATTATCATAAGGCTTTCAGCTTGCACTTAATTTATAAAATTCAGGGCTGTGGATTTTAACGATTAATTAATCGATTAATCATTCGCTAAAGTTGAATCGATTAATTTCGGTTTCTTCGATTAATTTTCTTACTTAGTTCATGATGACGAGCTGCCCATTTCTGGAGTAACAATACGGCGAACAATGACTATGTGAAACATTTGAATGGAAAATTAAGCGATCATTTTGCATTTAAAGAAAAAGTTAAAGATGGTGGCAAAATTAACTGTCTTCATTGCAATAAACAGTTTGCTTATGGTCGTCCATAACGGACGTCCGCAAAATATGACCTACTTTGGACCCGTCCATCCCCTTGTCCGCATTTGACCTTACCCTCCCTCTCTCCCCTTTGCGGACGTCCGCACGCAAAAGCCAATTTTTAATGTCATCTTCATTATTTTTACAACTATTCCACAGTTCCTGTGCACGTTTAAGTGACAGTTCGGGTTTCATATCGCAGGATGTGCAGTAATAAAAGCCTCTTTAAAGTTGCAGTAAAGGTAATACTATGCATGAGGTTTTAGGCAATCACTTCACTGACATTTTCGTCTTTCGAGCAAGGTTGAAACAAGGTGGTGTTTAAAAACTATCAAATTTAAAAGTTTAGATGCGGACGTCCGCACTGCTCATAACCCCTCCCTCCCTTGTTCGCATCTGTCCGCATTTCGATGACCCCTCCCTCCCCCTCATTGCGGACGTCCTTTATGGATGATCCCTTACCGTGAAATAATGTAGTAACTGACTCGGTGACTACATACATGTAACTGTTCAAACAGTTTTCACGCTTTATGTAACAGACACCAAATTAATCAAATTTAATCAAGTAACAAAGTTAAATTTTGGAGATAAATCGATTAATTTTTTTAATCACTACCAGCCCTAATAAAATTATATTGAAGCCAGTTTCTCTAGAGACAGTAACTGTCTAATTACAAGATATCATACATGTCTGAAGTAACACATTGGCATTTAATGCACCATCGGTCCACTGCAGAAGGATGAAGTGCAGGCAAAGGCTGGTCATTCTGTGGTACTACGTCATGCGTTGTTGGTATTTTCTAACCATCCTAGGAGTTGAATGTCACAGCACTCCAACCGCATGTTTCTTCATATGCATTTTTAGAGTGTGTCTACGAACGAAACACTTGAAACAGATTGCACATACGTATGGCTTTTCTCCCTTGTGGATCGCCTTGTGTCGGTTCAACGTGCTATTCTTGGCAAACCTTTTTCCACACTCCATGCAGATAAACCGCTTCTCGCCAGTGTGTGTGGTCATGTGCGACACCAGTGTGCTCCGAAGTGCAAATTTTTTGTCACACAAAACACACTCGAACGGTTTCTCACCAGTGTGGATAAGCATGTGTTTATTTATCTGGCTCTTGTGTGCCAGTTTGCAGTCACAAATGACACAGCTGTATGGTGCTTCACCGGTGTGAATTCGATTGTGTGTCTGTAATTGACTGTTGTGCGCAAAACGAACGTTGCATTCGTGGCAGACGAACTGCTTCACCCCAGTGTGAGTGACCGAGTGAACCTGAAGGCTGTTTTTGCTAGTAAACTTCTTATCACAGAGCGAACACTCGAACGGTTTGATTCCCGTGTGCAGCATTATGTGGTACTGCAACCCGGATTTCTGTGCAAAACGTCGGTCACAGACCTCACACTTAAACGGCTTTTCACCCGTATGAGTTCGCAAGTGGGACTTGAGCTGATTGGCCAGGATAAACTGTCTTCCGCAGGCTTTACAGTCGAATGGCTTCTCCTCAGAGTGTCGAAGCAGGTGGTACTTCAGTGAGAGTGCGATCTTGAAGCCTTTCCCACACAGCTCACAGGAAAATGGTTTAACACCTGAATGTGTCCGCTGGTGCTGTTTAAGTTTGTCACTTCTTGAAAAACATTTTCCACAGATGTTGCATGGATAGGGCTTCTCCCCGGAATGCACTCGTAAGTGTATCTTGAGCTTGTCAGAACGCTCAAAGGACTTTCCGCATTCTGAGCAGACGTGTTCTTTATCACTATGGTTTGCAGAAGGTCGGCCTTCCTGTTTGGGAGTGTCACCTGAAGTCCCTTCCTGAACCTCAACTGCTTCTGATCTCTCTTTAGTAGTGTTTGTATTTGCAACTACATCTGATCGTTCTTCAACATCAGTCAGTTCTTCAACTCTCACTTCATCAGCGTTGACTTCTCGTTCTTCTTTAACATCAGTCATTTCTTCAATTTCGATGCTGTCTCTAGGACTTTTTTCGACTCTCATTCCTTCTTCAAAATCAATCATTATTTCAACTTTGATTTTGTCAAAGGTTCTTCTGCTGACGTCGAATAAAGTCAAAGTTTTGACTTTATTCAAAGTTCTTTTGTTGACTTGCATAATGCACCTCAAAGAAGAAAAACTTCATTGAATCTAAAATTCTGGCACATTATTTATATTATCGTTTATACTATGGCTTTAAGAGGAGAGAATAAACAGATGTATTAATTAACACGCATCTTTGAACAAAACATGAGGAATAAAATTACATTTATCTTTAGCTGGAAGGGTAAAACTGTGAGTTCTAGTCCTTAAGTCATATTTATTTTGTCGTGGGGGAGGAAAAATACCACGAAGAATATGGTAAGGCTGGCAACAGATTTTTTTAAGTAAGCCAGCATCTGCAGTATCAATCATGTTATCCAAACTTTGGATAGAGGGCAGAAGGAAGCCTCTGCGTATGGTTCAATCGATGTAACATGCATTCTAACCTATCCCTATGATATTTACTGGTATAACCCCACCAGACTGGAGAGACGTACATAAGGTTAGAAACAGTGATAGCCCTTGCTAAATCGAACAAAGCCTGAGGGGACAGACCATGGTCTCTCAAACCCCAAGCACGTACAGGGCAGTGGAACTTGATGTTTGTCAATATGTTGAGACATGCTGAGATTGGAGCTAAGGGTTACCCTCAGAACTTTAACAGTATCAACTCTTTCTGCTCCCTGAATGATGGGAGGTATGTTTGACCCTTTCTGACCCCTTTTGGAGAAGATTATCTCATGGATTTTGGTTGGGTTTAACTTGAGGTTATTGTTTTTAGCCCATATTGCAATGTAATCATATTCTTCAACCACTGTTTGAATATGTGATGAACCTACTACTAAATAAGTGTCATCAGCATATTTAACACGATGATTAAAACTATATTTAGGGTGAAGATCGGATGAAGCAACAGCATAAGAGTCAGGGCCAACCACTGAACCTTGGACAACACTAGCATTAACTGAAGCTACTTGTGATATAGCCCCTTGGAATCTGGTGATGTGCTTACGGTCCTGAAAATAATTGAATAACCAATTATGTACGTGGTCTGGAATATCGAGGGATCCTAGCTTTTGACAGACAAGTAACAGTCCCAACAAATGGTCTGATGAGAGTTTAGAGTCTCCTTAATATTCTAGCCTCTTAATCTAATATCCTAATCTCATATAAATCTAGAAGAGGCAAAAATGCACCCATATAACTGGTTTCACCGCTGCTGAATATATTTGAACTCCCTATGTAAACTAGTGTTATCAAGTGATAACTAGTAGGGCAGCACAGTATCTGTTTTGACCCAAGCATAATAATCAGACCCGTGCCCTCTGGCAGTTTCTACTATATAAAAAAATGATAGAAGCCAATGAAACCATTTTACAGGAAGAATTCCACAAAAAATAAATTACAGAAAGTGGTGGACTTCGTTATAACTGTCACATACAATCAGTGTCCGACATAAATTTTTAGTTACAATATGTTGTACTGCACTTAGGCTACATAGGCTACACTGACCCTAATCCTAAGCCCTAACCGACCCTCACGACGCTTACCCTGGCCCTAACCGACCCTCACGATGCAGACACCCTAACCGACCCTCACGATGCAAAGACACCCACCCAGAAAATTGGCTGTTTCATTAATGTGACAACAATTAGCTGCATAATTTTTATTGTACTTAGTTGATATGCCTGGGTTATTAGTGAGTTCGGCGTGCCACTCTTGTTTGTGTCCATTGACGCTAGGCTTTGGATAGGCTATTGCCAAAGTGCGACCTCTTGTGCCTTATACATAGACCGGCAGAAAACAGGTCAACCAATCACCTTAATGATGTCCGTTGGTACGCATATTATGTAGCGTGTCTGTGAGGGACCTTAGTACCACAGATATTAAATTATTACCCTATTTGTTAGTACTGCAAGTTGGCCCATTTGTCTACATTACTGAACTGCTACCATGCGATGTTTAAACATAGCGTTTCAAATGGTACCTTTAGAATAATATTGATAATCGAAAACAAACAACAACAAAAGTAGGAACTCCGACCGGAAAAAGAATTTGCCAACTGAAAAGCAAATTAGGATTGAAACAGAAATCTGAGATGCCATTGGAGTTTTAATAATAATAAATATAATAATAATCTTCTTTATTAATTCAAACTGACAAGTACGCAGTAAGATTATGCTTACATTGAAACACGACAGTATACAATCAAGATCTTAATTAAACACACGGTTTAAAATGTAATTTAAAATTACGTCCTTTAATACGATATTATCAGTGCCTAAGCATAAGCTTGTATTGTCTTACTTACTTTGTTCTTCCCATGCAGGTTTGCACAGCGGGCAACGCATCATCTCTGTTCGTTTCTGTCCATTCATTGCCAGTCTTTCAGCCTTATCCCACGGTCACGGTCCAACCACTCCGCTCAACCCGCTCCTCTTCTGCCCTAACACTGCTCCGCCCTTCTGTCACTAAAATTTGCGAATCGCTCCATAGCCATAGCCAGAGGCGTAACTTTGGTCTAAAAAGTGGGGGGTATTACAATTTCTTACATACACGAGCAAGGCGGAGACTGCGATCTCTGGGAAGGCTCAATAATAAAATATTGATTGCTATTGTTTAAAAAGTGAGGGGTACGGTACCCCCAGTCCAAAAAGTGGGGGGTACGTAACCCCTCGTACCCCCCACAAATTACGCCTATGGCCATAGCTGTCTCACCCCTCTGGAACAAACTTCCACCAGTACTGCGAGAAATTGCAGATCCATCCTACGAACTCACCAAAACCTCATCACTTGCTATATCTCCACCAGGGCTGTAGTGGTAAAATTAGAGGTGAGTATTATGCTACCGGTTGGTTTTCCGAAACAAATTAGAGGTGAGTATACGCTAAAGTATTTTGTGAGTATACGCTACAGTATTTTAATATAAACAAATATAAATATTTTGTGAGGTGAGTCGGAGTCCTATACGGTCTCTAGAGGGGAGTATACGCTGTATACCCGCGTGTATACCCTCGACTACAGCCCTGATCTCCACAGGTCTTTCACTCAGAACTGAAAACATTGCTCTTTCACAAATCCTATCCCGATTCCTCCTCCTCTGTCTACCCCCTTCGCCGTCTAAATCCCAAACACCACCCAACTTAGCCGTCTTTCTGTCTTCCTGACTGACTCCTTTGGATCTTGACTTGGAACCGATTCGACCCCCCTTCCTATCGATTTTGATTTGTCTAAGCGCCTGTGAATAAGCTGGTTCCCGCGACTTCGCTTTTTTGGGCGCTGTAGAAATCCGGAGATTACGATTACGACATTTCCAGGCGCTGCAAGCAGCCTACGTCGTTCCTGGTGGTCTCTGTATGGGAAGTTAATTCTTCCGTGGTCTTTACCTGTTCTTTCTTTCCTCAGGAGTCCAGCTCATCAATTGGTTGGCTCTTCTATCCTTGTCCATACGAACCACATTTCCCATCTATTTTAATCTTCTCTCTGATAATGATCTCTACATCATCTTCTGCAGTACGGTATTGTTTTATGAAACGGTAGGCTAAATATTATTAAAAATCGATGAAGTACCGTAACAAGCTGGTGTAATTTTTTTTATCAAGGGGCCTCCAGGCCTGTGAATAGGCTGGTTCCGCGACGTAGCTTTTTTGGGCGCTGTAGAAGTCTCAAGATTACGATAACGATTTATATAGGACCTCACCAAGTCTAAATCTGACACTGGCTGCGCATGCATGCTTGTTTCTATAGGGGCCTAGTGCTTTAAAAACTTGTCCCTATAAAATAATGCTGCAACGGCGAAAAATTTGTCTTCGAACTGAGGCGTCGCATTAAGCTGTCTCTTGAAATGGAGGAGACACGTAGTGACGTAGGCTACTTTCTTTTCTAACATAGGCCCTACGTCTTATCCATGTAGCAGTGCATATTTTAAGGAATTTTGACTACTGGGACAAAATCAGCCATGGGTCTAGTTCATGATCTTTCTTTGGAACTCGTCTCTCAGAGGTGGGTCGGAGAAAGTCGGCCATGATCTGGTCGAAGAACTTTTTTAAGGAATTAGGCTAATCTTCACAAACTTACTAAAAAAATGTCAAAATTCATCTCCGAAAAAAGTTGATGACCTTTTTTTAGTCATCACCTTCTTTACAACTTTTCTCGGGTCTCCCAACCAATAAACCAACAACAAGGGGTCATTCAACAATAATGTCATACCTTTCTCATTATACTACTGGGACAAAACTTTAAATTCTTGCAACATTTGTCCCACTAGTTGTACTTTATACATACATTGCCTGCGACAAATCGCTCTGACTACTGGGACAAATCCTAAGACTACTGGGACATTTGTCCCACTAGTTATACAGTTAAAATATGCCCTGCCATGTAGGCCTACTCTTTGGGCCTACTTATGCGACCAGAGCGTCGCAAAGTTTCTGCATTCGGAAGCACATACTCGGATGGCCGCGATAACAGGGCCGAGGTCTGATCTGGTAGGTGGTGGTGGTGGTGGTGGTGGTGGCGGCGGCGGCGGCGGCGGTGGTCGTCGTCGTCGTGGTGGTGGCAGCCGTGGTGGTGTGGTGGTGGTGGTGGTGGTAGTAGTGGTAGCTGTAGTAATAGTAATAGTGGTAGTAGTGGTAGTAATGGTGGTGATAGTAGTAGTAGTAATGGTAGTGGTGGTAGTAGTAGCAGTGGTGGTAGTAGTAATAGTAGTAATAGAAGTAGTAGTACATGTAGAAACATTTGTTTTCGAAAGATTCGATAGGTGACGCTATTGGGGACATTTAAATCACAGATGACCTATGTTTTTTTTTATAATTATACGACTGCTGAAGTTTATGCCCGCTGAACTCCTGTACAGCAGCGGCTCTCAACCTCTTGAGATTCAAGGACCACTTAAAAATGTTGTCTCGGTCGCTGACCACCACTAAATATTGTGCCAAAAACCAAATACAAAAGAAATTTTTTTCCATAAATCCGTGTATTATTAGTTTCCTGCTGCTATCTAGATGATTCTGGCGATTGAAATAAAACAAAAATTTACCAAATTTACAAAATTTGTCTGTTTGCATGTTTTAAATTTTAAAAATATAAATTGTAGGCCTTGCTCGCGGACCACCAGATAGAGCCCTGCGCCGGCCGCGCCGCGCCGCCGCCGCTGACATTTCGTGGGCTCCGCCGCCGCCGATTTTTGTTTGTCGGCGCGCCGCCGCCGCCGCCCCCGACAATCTGTCGGCGCGCCGCCGATGCCAGTTTGATATGCTTAATTGTTATTGTTGCATTTTTCATGTTTTGCACAATATTGCAAAGATAAGCAAACTATTCTCAGAAATGACCCTTTGATTGTTAGGAACTCGTGTGTTATTTGTGGTCTTTATCTTGATACAAAGAATGCATGGTCTTCCTGACTAAATTCGTTTTCATTATACTTTGATGATCTTGCCTTTGTGCCATTACGCACAGTCATTTAAAGCGATATCTTGTTACAAGTAGGCCCTAACCATTGTTTTGATACACCTGTTCCTTTTGCCATTTCCTTAATACCTTGACAACAAAACAATATGCAATGCATGACTTTTGTATGTGTACTACAGTACTACAGTATTCCCTCATTCGTTACCTTCATGTTGAATAGCTTCTATAACTTATTGATTGTTGTCTTTGATGTCTGGAGTCTTATTACAATGGTGTAAATTTTTGGCTAAATGTTGTAAGGTTAGAGGAGTTTATGAGTGCTATTAATATCAAGATATGCCATTTAAGTAATAATCCTGCAGAAGGGAAGGTATAATTGATTAATACTTTTGGCTGGAATCTATTCAGGTAAACAGTACAAGGGTGAGACAGTTTTTGACTTAGTACATATAAGTATCAAGAATGGTATTTTTCAGTTTAGTCTGATATGTTGAAACTTTAAATGGCGTTTCACCAATTGAAACGCGCAGCAGACCACCTGGTAAATTCATAGAAAAATTAACAGGAGTGAGGCCACTCGGCCAGTGTATTACCATAAGAAAACGTATATATTTACATTTCACTTCATGGCTTCAGCAGCCTCTCTTACTGGGAGGATGCTGTTATCCAGCATCTGGCATGTAACTTGGTGTGTAGGCCTACACTGTATCAGTGCATATGCAAACGTATTCATGCAATATGCAAATGCATGTTGCTTCATCTGGTTAGTGGTTACAATTTGCCAATGCCTATACAGATGAGCTGTGTAATTAAGGATGGTCATATTTGTAAGGCAAATGTCTGAAGGTGTCTTCCCTTTCAGTCCCTTTATATGTAGTTGAGCTTCAGTGTGATGGAGTGGCTTTAAAGAACTTGGCCCTTTGACTGGTCACAGGACCAACGGCTGTTCAACTCTCATAGTGACTCACATGGGCGTCCGGAGGAGGGGAAGGGTGGATTTGCCCCCTGGATTTGTGAATAGATTTTCCATGTAAAAACATCAATTTTGCCCCCTTAAAAAATTCCCCCTCCAGAAAAATTCCTGCGGATGCCCATGGTGACTCATGTTTCTGACTAGGGCACGCCGCGCCGCGCCGACGCCGACATTTTGTGGGCGCCGCCGCCGATTTTGTTCGTCGGCGCGCCGCCGCCGCCGACCAAAAATGACCGGCGCGCCGCCGCCGACACTATGACGTCGGCGCAGGGCTCTACCACCAGACAGACGGCCGCGGACCACCAGTGGTCCGCGGACCACAGGTTGAGAACCGCTGCTGTACAGAGCCCTTTCTGTCGGCCCTTTCTGTCTACGACGCTATACAAATCGTCTTATTATTATCATCATCATCATTATCATTATTATTATTATTATTTTGTACCCGAGGTAGTTATAATCCCTCAGGTTGTTCAAAACTATAGGCCTATCCGGAGATAATATGATGTTATTATTATTAATTTATTATTATTATTATTATTATTATTACTATTATTATTAACAGCATGTAATAATGAAAAGCTTATGATGCTGTTAGAGTTAGGTTCACAGCTTTAATAGGCCAAGAAACGACGGAAAGCTATGATCACTCTCAACAAAATACCTCTAGCAAACAACGAAATATTGATCCTGGTTTTTCTCGACGCTCTAATTACATGCGTTATATATATATAACTAGTGTATTTGCCCGTCATAATTATGACGTCATATTATAGGTCTATAATATGTATTGTTGATTATCACCGTCGCCAAGATCGCCGTCGTCAAGACGACAGGTTTATGTTTCACAATAGAACAGAACCCGTTTGTGACGTAGCGTCCACCCGACAGACGGACACTATATGGAAACTATATGTATAGATAGGTCGTTGATTACATGTTATAGTTGTTATACTGAATCGGGTCAATCTCAATCACGATGCAAGGGCAGGTCGTGTTCCTGGCGCCACCTAGAGATCGTGTGAAGATTGTTCTCGTTCTTTGTGCAATCTGCAGAGGCCAGCACGAACGGAAATCTCCTTAAGTTCCCGTCTTTGATGGGACAGCGAAATGACTGCGGGAATCCTTACGTTGTGAATGGACAATAAACTGGAAGCTGTGACGGGAAACTAATTATTCTTGCATCAAACAACACGAATTATTGAAAATCGGCTCACCACAATCACAAAGTGAAAATGTAGGTCTATAGCAACGAGGTAGTAGAAGAAGGGTCTGTAGGCTAATCAGGGGCGGACTGGCCCACCGGGCAACCGGGCATTTGCCCGGTGGCCTGGCCTGGCAAGTTGACTAAAATAATTTTTCTTTGAAATTCTGTAAAGTTCACACACACGCTTACAGAATATTTGGCAATTAAACAGTATAAAAGCAAAACTGATAATAACATCTGACGCAGTGACGTTGCAGACTAGCGTAGGCATATATACTAATATTCAAATGTAAATGGCTGTAATACTGCTCCCTCTTTGGGCAGCCATTTTTTGTTAGAAGCGACATCTGGCGCTGGAGCGTGAAACTGTCTTGTCGCGTAAGGGAGGGGGAAGCGATACTTGCGACGCCGCTTTCTCGATTCAGTAAGATCACTTTCCGTTCCCATGGTGTGATGATGGAATGGACAGATGTTCTCTTCAAAGCTTGTACCGCTGAGTTAGCAGGTCAAGTTTTGACCTTTGCTCGGATTCGGTGACGGTCTTCCGACGACGATATCCTGGTCAGCGAGACCCCTTCTGAGGTCAAATGTAATGCCCCGTGAAACCGAGGTCTGGATAGTAATATACTCTCGTGGGAACTCTTTAAACCGCGGGCACTCTTCGCATACCTATAGACTGAAACGAGGATAGATTCATTCATTCGTAAATTTATATAGCGCCACTTCAAGGGAACTACTCAGAGGCGCTCCCGACTCCAGCACGGCGAAAAAGAGCAGTTTTCAGGTGGATATGGTAGTATTTCCGATAGATTCGAGCGGTGTTCGATAACCGTTTCAGTAAGCTGGCCGAGTCAGTCTGCTCGTAAAAGCCGTTAGAAGGAGTCGTTGGTTTGCTTTCGAAGAGGACGGACGGTAGTTTCTGTCGTGTTTTCAGAGGCGTAGATAGTCCGTTCTGTCTTGCACGTTGGAAGGCTATATAGTTAGTCTGTCTTCGGCCGATATAGAAGTCAGCCATGTCTTTCTCGCTTGTCTTTCGAGGAGTGCCCTCTACATCAGCCGTGGCGCTACAGAAGTTCTGCGGGGAAAACCAAATCGTCAAGGGGAAGTCTTTATCAAATTACTTTCTGTTACTTATCAAATTACTTTCTGTTACGTATATACGATGATGACAGGATGATAACAGATTACTTGTGAACGTTATAATCTGCAGTACAGAATGATTCGTGTGTAAAGTCAGAGCAAGGATTTTAAACTCAGAGACTGTTAGTGTTAATAGTCCCGATTATAAAATCAGTTGTGCATAATCCAGTAGTGAGGCTTTTAGCCGTTGTGAAGTATTGGCGTTAGGCCTATAGGCTGTAGTAAATAGCCCCTAAACTCGTAACTAAGTTACGAACTCGTAACTCTTTTAACAAGCTGCTCAAGTCTAATCTCTATTGCCGTGGCTGGGCTGGGAGCGCTTCTGGGTAAGTTTCTTGAAGATGCTCTATATTAAATTTCTGAATGATTGAATGAATGTCTAAGCGTTCTGTGGATAAGTCTGAAGAATTTCTACAGAGCCATAGCGATGAGGAATCGGCAAGAGAAACCCTATAATCCTATATCGTGCCCGGTCTCCCCTAGAGCGGTAGAAGAAATGAGGTCTATGTTTCA
>OY744605.1:53674477-53685050 GCA_963556255.1 Allolobophora icterica
GGTCTTTGGTCGCCTCTCTCAATTCCGAGCTTTGAGTCTTCAGGAGACTCTGACTCGCACGTATCATCTCTTCAAACTGTTTTTATTTGGTGCATCCATCTATCGTGGGAGATTTACTCATCCGTCCTTTTCCTGTAAATTGCTGACTACAGACGGAGGGCGTGCCTGATAAGCTACGTAGAACATTTTGAAACTTCAAAGCGTCGGCTTGCCGATTAAACAGGCGTTTGGTTTGGCGGACTGAAGGACAATCACGGATTGCGCACTTGGATACAGTGCATCATCAACCATCGTCTGGGTTTCAGCTTTAGAGTCTCGTGAGAAACTTTAAACCAACTGCGGCTTATTTGATATGGTTTCGAAACACTGTTAACTTAAAATTCAAATTGGGCGATGCCTGAGTTAGAAGTATACTGCACAAATGCGGACGAGCAGTTGCAATATTGCAAGAATGTGTGCGACTGCAAGATATAAAATTTTAGAGGACGGTAATCGGAGAAAGCACAGGACTTACTCGGATTTCTGACAACCTACGTGGGACTTCGTTCCGTAGATAATCGAATATTGGAGTTGACAGTTATTTGTTTTTGCAATCATCCAAAACGCGGCAGTACAATGAACGGAAGAAAGTCGTTCAGCATCGATTCGATATTGTTCTCCGGCAACAGGGAACAATTGAAACGACCAGAGAGGGACGAAGATGCAAGACTTAAGCAAGAAGAAAGTTACTTGAATCACAGCGAAGTGTATCGATGGAACAGTGTACCGGAATGTCGGAGGATTCAACAATATCAGGACAATAGCGTATCGGCGGAATACCAGGATAGGATGCCTTTGCACTACCGAAACACTTCGCTCAACAGGTACCCGAACACGGCCGCACCAAAGTACCGAAAGATCACAGTACTCGAATACCTGAACCCACCGCCGGAAGCTGAGTCATCAACTGCTTCCGGTTCGTCCAGTCCTCGAGGTATTTCTCCAGAGACATCTAATTCAGGCGGGTCATTGGACTGCGGCGGGGTCTCCTCTGCGTCCAGATCCGTCGAGGACCAGTGCGTTGCTCCGGAATCGTCACCATTCCGCGACACCCCTTTCGGCTACCCGATGCCAATCGGTCTGGGAGGAACAGGTGCGTTGACCCGTGTCGGCCTCGTGCCCCATCATCTACCTGTTTCCGGGATGCTGGCGGCGCTTCACTTGGGCAGATGTGCCAACGATGCTGCTGCTGCCGCTGCAAATGATTCTCCAGTTCTGCCGAGCATCTCAGTTATGGAACCGAAGTCGGCAGCATCTACCTCCGGATCCGGGATTCAGATGCTATCTGGAAGCGCATTTCACGCGCCCATCGCATCTTCGCATCAACAGATGATGCGGCTGCAGGCAGCGCATGCTGCACAGATTCAGCTGCTGGCGAGAAGTGGCGTCTACCTACCGAGGATTCTCGATTACAACGGTAGGCTTTCATGAGGGGGTCAGTAAACGGGTGACGAATGTTGCTCCTCTGACCATTCATGCATATCGGGATCTCGCGTAAGAGAAGAAGCTATGCGAAACTTCGATATGCATGGATCGTGAGAGATCACAGTCAGGGCGTATAAGGACTGAAGACATTAACGAAAGATAGACAAAGACGGAGATCTTCGACTGTAGGTGGAGGAGGGGGAGGGCTGAATGCATTGCGAGAGACAGGACTGCGATTGAGAGCGCGCATTAGGTGTATCACTGCATTTTCAAAGAAGAGGGAATGAGCAGATAGAGGAGGAGGAGAAGGAGGAAAAGAAGGAGAGTGTGGAAGACTAAGAAAAATCATCATCACTAAACCTGAAACTCATGCAAAAATCCATGGTTCAATTCTTTCCTTCAAGCTCTCAAATCATCGCGCCGTCGTCTGGAGCGAGCATACAGACGTTGTGGTGATCTCGCTGTTCTTAATAGGCTTACAATCTTGACCAATACTTACCACAACCATCTTCTGTCAGCCAAAAAGCGTTACCTGTCATCTCTCGTTCATTCAAATTCATCCAATCCTACGAATCTCTGGAAAACCATAAACAATCTTCTTCATCGTGGCTTCTCTCGCCCCTCCCAAACACTATCTATCTACCTATCTATCTGTCTGTCTGTCTGTCTGTCTGTCTGTCTGTCTGTCTGTCTGTCTGTCTGTCTGTCTATCTATCTATCTATCTATCTATATATCCATAATAAATTTATATAGCGCTCCTTCAAGAAATCTACTAACTGGCGCTCCCGATCCAGGCCCGGTCGCGCATGCACTATCGCACATGCATCCATTGCCGACTCCTTTGCATCATTCTTCACTGACGAAGTTTCCTCACTCCGTCTCTCATTGCAGACTCTCTTATCAAAACCAACCTCTACACAAACCGACTCTTCCCTCTCAGGCGACCACAATGATACAACTTTGCCACCTACTGCGTCTTTTAACCTGTTTGAGGCTACTATGTATACCCTCATTCAACCCTCGGAAAACAAACAATGCGATCTCGACCCAATCCTAACATCCTTACTCAAAGACTGTGCAACTCTTCTTGTTTATACTACAACCAAGATCATAAACCTGTCTCCATCGACCGGTACGTTTCCAAACTTTCCTGTGCTTTTCAAAAACTTAGTTGTTTAGCCACATCGCAAAAAACCATCCATAGACAAGAAACTTCTCTCCAACTACCGCCCAATTTCAACTCTCTCTTTCCTGTCTAAACTCTCCGAACAGGTTGTCCTCTTTCGTCTTATAGTGGCTATCTTACCTCAAACAATCGCCAAAACCGAAATCAATCTGCCTACACAAAACATCACTCCACTGAAACAGTCCTCACCTCACTATACAGCAAACTTGTGCATGGCAATAGTTTCGTCAACAAGTCTCTTGTCTGTGTTTTTTGGACATCTCTGCCGCCTTCAATAAAATAGACCATGCTATCCCTATTAAACGCCTGTCCCTGTATTTCCGGAACTGCCCTATCGTGGATCAAGTCGTACCTTTCCTCACGTTCTTTCACCGTTAATGTCGCTGGTCACTCTTCTAACCAGCACACCATCACCTGCGGTGTTCCTCAAGGTTCGGTCCTCGGTCCTCTGCTGTTCATCCGTTACACCTTCCCTCAGCAAACTCATTTCCTCATCCTCTGTCGATCATCACCTCCATATGTGCTGACGATACACAACTGTTCACATCTTTCTCCCCTCGCTCCTTTCCAGGTGCATTAAATCATCTATGTAACACCATCACCCAGATTTCATTCCAAACTCGATTACTGTATTTCCCTTTTTTTTACAACAACGACTCCTCTCAAGTAAAACGCCTGCAAACAGTCCAGAATGCCCTCGTCCGCGCAGTCATAAAAAACTCTCAACCACCACCACCACCACATAACCTCTGTTCTGAAATCACTTCATTGGCTGAAGGTCCCTCAGCGCATCCATTACAAAATTGTATCTCTTATGCCTGCCTACAACGCCCTTCAAACATCTTAACCTTCTTACATTCGCCAGCCATTCACCGTCCAACCGTCCGGGTCTACTCGCTCATCATCATGTCTTTCTCTATCTCGGCCTCTAGTCAAATCAATCAAATCAAATCAATCTTTATTGTTCCTTGAACAGTGCACGTATCATCATAATATGCGAAATATTAAAGCAATGATGTTAATACATTCATTCATTTGATATGTAAAGTTTGAAAATAACATTAGAACCTTTGCAGTTATACTTTCTAAATAATGAGTTAATACTGTATGTTAAGCACTATGACTGAATTAGCACATTTTGCACTGGACCGGGAACAAGGGCGACCCAAAAGGGGCGTAAGCCCCGCTATATTAGGGTAACCCACATTCCATCTACATATTGATGGCAATTGCATTATTTATCATTGGTTTACAGCACCAAACAAGTTAACAAACATTTAGCAATCAGTTAGCAAAGCTGGATCAGCATTGATATCCCATGCAGACCAAGAATTCCCAATCATGTTTTAGACCTGGTAGGCTCCTTTGGCATTTAAATATTTTATCCATTGTTTTTTAAAGCTACTAATTGTGGCTAGATGTCGGATGCTCAGTGGTATAGTATTCCATATTCTAGGTCCAGTAGAACGAAGGGAAAATCGGTAATAATTAGTTCTTGTATATATTTTAGATACGGCCATGGTTGACCTTGTAAAATGACTATGTATATGTAGTCTCCTCCTCTCATCCTATCTCGCCTCCTATTATATATCTCGCCTGTTAATTTCTCCTCCGCTTGCAATGTCCTCCGCTGCTTTCCACTCAAGACTGAAAACCGAACTCTTCGAGCTATATCCTATCCTGATTCTATTCCTGCGTCACCACACGACCACCATCATCAACGATTACCACCGTATAGCACCATGCTGTCTCCTTGAGCTCCCCGGACTCTGACCTAGCACCGGAACGGTCAAGGCAGAATGGCTGACTTAATCTGATATAGCGCCGGTGAATAACCTGGTCTTCCTGACGTGGCTTTTGTGTAGCGCTGAGAAATTTCGGAGATTTACATTTACATTTACAAGAAGAAGAAAAAGAACAGCAAATTACTTCCCTCTTGCTCGTTCTAGGAAAGACAAACTCGTTCCATGTATAGATATGAAGTATCAACGGCTTCATTTTCTTAGCGTCGGCATTCATGACGGCGGCATGTCGGTTCTCTCCCTCTGTTTCTGATAACCCATCAACATTCACCACTGGAGTACTTATTTATGTTCGTTATACGAAGCACTATAGTGGAATATAAACTTTTGAAGGATATGTTATATATTCTGGCTGGGAATCAAACCTCTAGCCTCTGATTTGTACTGATAGCCTATCACGCTATAACCAACAGATTTATCTCCCCTCGACAAAAGCTATAAAGTTTTTTTATGTATTCACGACTATATATGACCTAATTATCCGGAGATTAATAAAGCATGACGTCAACTGTCAACCCTGGATATGCCTCCTCTATGCATGGCTGCAGGGCTCTATGCTTTTGAAGGCCTTCCATGCATTGACGAATGTTCCCGTTTCCTAGAGCACTATACTTGCTTCATGGACGCCCGCAGACATTCTTACAAGAGGGGACAAACCATGTAGCACAAAAAACATGCGCATCATGACACGTCAAAACAGTCATAATAATAACAAACTTCTATAGCGCCCATAGAGGGTGCGTGATAGTACATTGGCTAAGTGATAAGCGTGCTGAACTGATATTGAGAGGTCGGGCTTTAACTTCCCCTTTAAGTCCCCGCTATCTCAGAAATTTATTTAGGCCTAAGGATTTAGGCTCCATCTGAGTCCCTCCCCAACTCAACAATAGTGAGTACACCTCTGACCGTACACTGACGTCGAAGAGGACTGGCCACACGCCCTAATATGCCGAGGCTAAGAAAATGAGACTGCATACGAAGATCAGTCTCATAAGTTATACCCATGAGGCAGCCTTGGGTTAGTGACTTCATTTTCTTAGCCTCGACACACGAGGGCCGATGGCCAGTCCTCTACCTTGCCGTTTCATCTTCCCACCGACAGCTAGTGTACGGTCAGTGTACTCGTCAAAGCCGAGTTGGCTTGGGGGTGCATGTGGAGCAGAAATCTCACACCAAATTTCTGTCCTGGCAGGGATTTGAACCTCCGCCCTCTCGATTGACAGTTCAGCACACTAACCACTACACAACCAAGCACCCCTAAGAATTAACTCTTGACGAATGCTCCTCATGCTTTGAAAGGCACGGTTTTTGCACGTCCAAGTTCCCAAGTCCCAACCCATTACTAAAATCCGCTTGACCCGAAACTCGTCACACAGACTCACAGTTATAAGTTATAACCTTCAATCACACGTTTGACTAAAACACTGCATGCTTGTTATAAGAATTAGCAAGCAAGGACCAGTGCTTTTTTTCTAGAAAATAAGGTTCCGGAACTGAACAATAGGCCTAGGTTCCGTAACTGAACAATTATGGAAGGACTAAAATCCCGATAAAACTGGATTGGGGGTTGGGAGGAGTCTCAATTAACACTGAAAACAGTTCACAACGCTGAAATTAAATAAAAATAACTAGATTATTATTTTTATTATTAAAATAAATAAATTATTTTTTAATAGCTGAAAAAAGGTGCCGGAACGCCGTTCCGGTACGTTCCGGCTGAAAAAAGCACTGGCAAGGACAACCAGATGTCGGTTTTTTTAACAGCGCAAAAGATGTTCATGTAGTTACATTCCAATACATTACATCCTGTTAGCCTACATAGTTTCGGTTGAGATAAAAATGACCTCATTTGCATACTTATCATGAAGCGCGCCATCTAGTAATAAGACAAGAAACAACGCAATCTTAAACTTAAGCCCTCTTGTTTCTTACTTAATAGTTAGTTAATTTGGCGTTTAATTACTCAATCTGACGCCAGCGGCGCTTTAAAGTCTGATGTGAAATGCACTCAGACATTACAACCCAATTAATCAATCTTCATAAGACTCAGTTGCAGGAAGGCTGGCTCTACACGAGGTCAGAAGCTAGACGGAGACACTGCATGGGCGAATAAGGTGAGTGTAGTATACATGTTGCAGGGCCTCTGGAGTTGTCGGCCATTGAACCTTACTCTTTCCAAGATGACTGTGGACAAATTTATGGAGGAATGTGAGAATGTAAACGCATGGCATGTTTTTAGGTCTAACACAGTGGCTCATCGCATTGCGTCTATTGCGTCCGCGTGCCGTTCCAGGAATGGTTTTTTATTTTATCATATGTCTCCGGACAATTTTTTATCTACCTGGGGGATTCTTGATACCCCTGGGCAAAAAATAATAATAATCTTCTGTATTAATTCAAACTGACAAGTACGCAGTAAGATTACATTGAAACATGACAGTACAATCAAGATCTTAATTAAACAACACACGGTTTTTCAGCCATGCAAGGCGCCGCCCTATAGAAGGGGGATTACGGGTATCGAACCGCGATCTAATAGCCTCCTGGCCATGAGTGCTACCATTACTCTATCCCCTCTCATGACGGCATGATACTGCGTTGTCGGCGTAGACACTGAGTGCAACTGATTAAGACTTTTAAGAATTTTTGTCTGCGTATACTGGTAGGCCTATGTAAATAATGTAATGTTCATTTATGCGTCATTAACACATGAATGATGACGACCACTGATTGATCATAATGACTGGCAATGTTTTATGTCTTAAATTTGTATGTGTTTACGACTTTGCGTCATGGGTCTAGCATATCGAACGAAAAGCCTTACAACCCTATAGCCAGAGCCGAAACTCCAAAGCAGCCTTATTATAGTTAGCAAAGTATACTCACTTAAAAATGATCAAGATTATTACCTCCATTCAAACATTCCTATCTGCCTATACCTGCATATTTATGCACATAATTATATAGGCCCTATATACAAACTTAATTAGTTGTTCGGTCACTAAATCACAAGGTAACTCACTCACCCAACCAATAAATGAAACAATCAATCACTTAATATCTCAATTACTCAATCATACTTGTTTGCTTGTTTACTTACTTGGCTCTTAAATCCAGTCTGTTCGACCATTTATTTGATTTACGGCCCATGAAGCGGGAAAGAGGCCGTATACTTCGGCGAATTCATGCCCTCTAAAGTACGGTCAGGATATAATCGGCTTCAGGAACGCACAATGAAGACAAGTTTTGTGACTGCATATAAAGGCGTAGAATCTGGGGGGCAGCCGGGGCACGTGCCCCCACCCCCACCCCCAAATTGAGATGGACTGAACACCCAATGCAACAAGTGTACAATGAATAGCCAAATGCCTCACCCCCAATATTTTGGACAAATTTACGCCAGAGTCTGACTGTTCTTGTACCGTAATTGTAATTAGCAACTTCAAACGCGCCGGTTTCTAATGCCCAAGGCATCAGCCGAAGGCACACCAAAACCAGGCCGTAATCAGATCAACGTCTGCAGGTCAAACCGTTATAGGGGTAGTATTTTTATTTTATTTTTATTCCGGATATTTCTATAGCGCCTCTCGAAGTCAACTACTACTCAGAGGCGCTCCCGACTACAGGATTTGATACTGTGCCGGAATTTTCACGCCCAAGCGCCACGAGCAATTGCGAGTGAAGGACTTGCCCAAGGTCCGTACGCAGCGGCTAGAGTGGGATTCGAACCTGCAACCCTCTGGTCACAAGGCGCCGAACTTACCACTGAGCCACCACGCCCCACCACGCCCCACCACGCCCCACACAGTATATATATGCATCCCATGGTTGATAAGCAGTTTGAAAAAGGTAAGTCTTAAGTTTAGAACGAGTCGATAAGCGACTGCATGGGCAGAAAGGACAGGTATACACTGCAGGACTGGAGTTCTAAATCTATTATAGATTTAGAACACAAAACGCTCGTTCACCAAGAACTGTTCTAGTTTTAAGTATGAACAGAGAAAGATGATGAGATGACCTGGTTGAATAATGTGGAGTTTGAGGAATGAGATCAATGTTTTCTAATCTTAGCCTCAGTTTGAAACAATCTCTTTGGAACAGGAACAGGAAGACAATGACCAAATTTAGGCACATGGGTTACATTTCAATGTTCATATCTTGTCGTATATTAGTTATGGCCAGTGCTCGAAATGGACCGGAACGCACCGGAACGCCGTTCCGGTTCGTCAAATGAATTAGCGTTTCCGTTCCGGTTCGTCAAATGAATTATTGTGGAAAATACTATGAAATTAACGTGAATGCTCCCATATCTTTGACTAGCGTTCCGTTTCGTAAAATTTTCCATTTCGAGAACTGGTTATGGCTCTAACCAAAGACTTCTGAACTCTTTGGAGTTTCAGTATATATAGGCCCCTACATTTTATTTCTTGATATCACCAACAAGCGAGTTACAGTTATCAAGGCTACTGGAGACATATGCGTTTACCAAATATATCGTCGAAGACATGGGCGACATAACGCCTAATTCTGCGTATATGGGTCATTATCCGAAAAGTGCAGAATTGATGTCCCATGCTGGTTTTTTTGAGTTTTTTCGATAATTTCTTCAAATTTTTTTGCCTATCCTTCAAAGAATGAGCAGATTAACATTTCCCATCATTGTTTTAGCTGCTAGATTTTTGAAATTTAGAAATAAATTACTAAATGTATACAAAATATCATTACCATCCGCTGTCCGAGACGGTGTACAATGCATTAAATTCAGCTTTTACGCAAATTTATTCCATTACAACCTGTAACAAAGGTATATTATTTTGATTAATTAGTAGCTAGCATATGCAATAATTAAACATTTAGACTCATTTTCGTAAGATTTTTTTCTTTTGGGGCCTATTTATACTTGTCCATAGAAGTAAGCATCATAGCCATCCCAATTTTTGGGAAGCCTATAACTTTTAGAGAACGTACTTACATACTTAAAGAAAAACATCAGGAACAAGATATTGTCAACTATTAATGGAATCACACAGATTTGAGTTGAAATTCATAATGCTTTATTTTTAATTTAAGTTTGTGTGTTCCAAATTACAAAAAAGTAAATTTCTGTTTCATTACCATCTCGCGTTGTATTTCCTGGTTTAGGTAGATTATAACATTGATAACTTATTTTATTTATCGCTCTTGTTGAACTGATTTAAATTACTTATCTGATAGAGTAATTCAAGTGAAAATATTTGACGGCTGTCATAAATTTCATCATTTTGTCATTACCATCCAGCGGTTGTTTTTCATCATTACCATCCGAATACATCAGATTTCTGCTATTTTCTCATGGCAGTCGCATCTTGCCATGGATGGTAATGACGCATTGCTAAGAGTGAATTACATGTATTTTTTTGAATTATTTGATATAAAAATAAATTGCATGTAATTAGAATTTACTAGCAACTCTTAAAATGTTGTTCAACTTGTATCTAATGCATATAACATACAGTTTTAGCTAATGCTGCGCAGATTTTTTTCTGCAGCTAAAAATAATATTTCTTTTTTTGAATAATTTCGAAAAATGTCTTAATTTCTTGACACCAGACTAATATTTTTGGCGAAGGAAAGGCCTGTTGCATTCCTACTTAATGCTGGCATCTTCTACCTCTAGGAAATTGCCATTTTATAAGCACCAGAGGAATATTTCAGGTCCCTATGATTAAATATGATTACACGAAAAGGTCGGACTGTAGGCCTAATGAAAAAAGAAGCGTTTTGACTTTATAAATTCTGAAAAAAAATTAACTTATGATTACAAATATAGTGGATTTCTTTCAAATTAGTTAAATTTAACTATGTACGTTACTAAAAAAAAACACTTACAACAAATTTTGGGAAAAAATTTTTTTTTGTTTTTCGGAGACGGAATTTGTAACATTTCGGATAATGACCCATATAGGTATATGTCAAGATAAGAGAATATTACACCCTGTAACAAATATTCACTTCTACTGCAAGATCTGAGTTTAGATGTACCGCGTAGAATAGACCGCGAAGAAGAAGAAGAAGAAGAAGAAGAAGAAGAAGAAGAAGAAGAAGAAGAAGAAGAAGCGCAGTCCCTTAAGCAGATCTTGC